>NW_010584182.1:117191-129445 GCF_000705375.1 Tinamus guttatus | reverse complement strand
CAGCAGGTTTCGTACTGCTAGGATTATTGCTAAAGCTAGTTCAATTTCTTTGCCGAGGGACAAGGTGGGAATTTAAAGGTCGGCTTCTGCTGCTGCACACAGACAAGTACGGAGCAGAGGCTGAGAAAGGATCTGCTCTCCAGAGAGCATCTGACGAAGTTCCAACCAGCTACAAGTCTTCTGATTTGAGATAGTGTTTGCTTATTTATTATTTGAGTCGTGCCAAGAATGAGCTGCATTTGGGCTCTTTCACCAAAGACCCCCATGATTTCCCTTGTTTTAATTATATTTTCGCTAGGGAAAAAAATCACTGCTAATCAATGACAAATATCGTAGTCAGCTTCTCATCAATTACATTCTTTCTTTTATATAAAAATGCTGAGTTACAACTTCTCAGAATTTTAGTTGCCACGTGCCTGTTTCTTAGTATTTAGAAAAATGCTAAAAAATATATTTAAAATTATTTCCATCCAGGGTTTGGGTAGGAAGCCTAGTTTAAATTTTAAAGATAGATTAGATATATTTTTTTTTCTCCATCATTAAAGTCTCATAAATTTCTATTTGTGTTTGCTGCTATCAAATTCCCTACTTTTCCTTTATATATAGATATTGCAATTACGTACTTAGTGCTATGGATAGTGGTACTGAGCTAGTATAGATGTACAGAATGATCTTCAAATGCATATCAACCAGCATCCATCTATGCCTTTTAGTCCCAAGACAACACTGACAAAATAAAGTACTAATCTGATAATTATGTAAGAATATTCTGACCAATATAAAGAAGTTAAAATAGGAAAAATTCCTACATAAAAATGATGAGAAACATTAATTATATCCAACTTGTTCTTAAGATTTAAAACTTATTTAGCTATTACAGTCTTATTTATAAGACTATAATTATGTAACTATACCATATAAAAAGAAAATACACTATTCAATAATCTGTACAAACATATTTTATATGTCCCATCCCAAACACATTAATTAAACGATACAGGGGGAAAAAAAAAGGGGGGGGGGAAGTATAATTCTAAAAAAAAGAAAGTTCCAAAAAGACTGATTCAACCTCCTTTCCCTGCCCCCTGATTTTATATCCTTACTTCAATAGCATGCAACAGGAAAACATTACCAGGAAAAACATTATTTATCTCCATTTTAGAGATCTTTGGCTTTGCATTAACTTTCTTAAATTATTTTTTCCTAGCAACATCCATTTTTTCTGATAAGTTTCTAGAGAACAGAATTGAGTGAATACCACGCATCCAAATATTCTATTCTGTAAAAATCATTCTGAAGAAACAATAAATTCCAGACTTGATCTGTGATAGGCCAGAGACATTCTATCGTTATGTCAACAACAAACAAGAACTAATTTACAAGAAATATTTTTCGCATACTCAAAATTCTCTCGAAATATTCTCTATATGAAACACTGACAGCTCATGAGACATTTTAATAATAAAAACTATGCCTTTCAAATAGAGTAAATTAATGCTGCTTCTCTAGATCATATTTACATATTTTAGTATATTTATATTTTATATCTATATATTTTTATTTTGGAGGATAGCAAAAATACCTTTGAATGTTTAAGGAATGTATGTGCTGTCTAGTACTATATTATCACTATTCTGCCATTGCTAGGAGGAGTTTTAAATTTTATTACTCAGAAAAAAACACAAACAGAGGGTTAATTTCTTTCAAGCACGCGCAAGAGAAAAAAATACAATTGTGGAATTTTGTTATCTAAAACAGCATTATCCTAGGAGTTAATCTTAGCTAGATATTATCAATTACCAACATGAAGAGACATGTCACCTGTGTCCTCAAAGCCGAAAAACAATTATGTTTAAGTAGTTGTGAGCAGAAGCAGAATGACTCGGAAGACAATGCTAATGATTTAGCACCAAACAGGTTAGCAAAGCTACATGTGAAAATAGAGAAGTTTTATATAGCACAGGTGTAGATACACTTTATACTACAATAGTGAGAAAAAAAAAGTATCAATTTTTATTCTAATTGAACATGCTTAAAATTCAATCCTGTACCATCAATGGAGCTACATATGTATAAATTAACACCCAATTAATACTACCAAGACTAATAAATGACTAGTCCATTTCTGAGAATCAAAAATCTTTTTATCTACACAGTTAAAACAACATACTTTTTAAATAACTGTGTCTGATATATGCCCATCAGAAACTCCTTCATATGATTTATAATCTCAGTTTAATTTCTTTACAGGCTCCCAAGGGAATAATTTCAGATACATTTGACCTGTTTCTCCTGGTTCTGGCTTGCTAAATAAGGGAGGGCACAAAAATTAAATATGTAAAAAGGTAACAATTTAAAACATGACAATTCCTGGAAAAAATACTCTTTACACGCTAAATTCCCTAAAGAACAGAAATGGGCAAGATGTGTGTTGGACATCTGACTATTAGTCAACTATTGTTAAAGTGATCCAATTATTAAATAGGCAAGAATTATTTATTTTACTTATATAAACTATTCCTCTTTGCTGGGTCTGGAATAAATTAACACATCCACATGTTTCTTTGCTTACTCTGCCAAGAAGAATGACTAATATTTTTCTATAATAATATTTTGATAAGAAAATGAATGTTCAGTTTGGATTCATAATAGGAGTTTCTGGGTAGTTTGTATGTGCTGAATCAAATATGAAATGACCAAATTAAAAGAATTTGAACAACCTAATTTGAAAACATAACAGTTTTACTCAAATACAAAAAGTATTTTTTTCTAACTGCCCTCTCAAATTAAAACATGTTTGTGCTTTCAAAAATATATTGGTTAAAGGATTTAGACAGGCTTCATATGAAGTATATTTAAACATCAAAACTAATTTAGTATGAGCTAAAGAAACAAGCTGTGGAATGTCCAATCCCTACAAAAAAAAGTAATTAAATGCTCAGGGCTTGGCTTACTAAAGACAATTAAGGACATGCCCCCCTTTTCTCACTTTGCCAGATAAAATACCCTCCCCATGGTCACCTCCAGCCCTGGGGGACGCATTTAGCAAACACCTTTGAGGGCAGGCATTAACCTGCGTTTCAAGCCCTGTGATTTCCAGATGCACTGGTAATATTTCGGTACAGCAACTCAAGCGATTGCATCCCTCGTGCTTGTTTCCCATTTTTGTTAGCCTCACACCACGCGGGTTGCGTGGAGGGGCGCTTGGAGCCGGGTGCTGCCCGCCAGCCCTGCGAGGACATGGCCCCCGCATGCCAGAAAAGATGCCTGGGGGACGAGAGTGCACAAAACGCACCCCTGGGACACCCAGTGCCTCCTGCCCGCACAACAGAGCCAGGTGGAAAGTTTCAGCTGCTTAGTTAAAAAAAAATCTGAATAAAATTACAATTGCCTCTAAGCTAAACAACTCTTTTTTCCCCCCTTTATCCTGTCGGCTGGAGCAGCTTCAGGAAACAGGTCTGCCTGTCTGTCACAATAATTGTTTCTGCCTCAGTTATCTAGTCCAGTCAAAACAAGCCAAGTTTATATCCAGAGCTGCAAGAGATTTCTACCCGGATCTCAGCAAATCCTCCTCCCCTGCGCAGAGCCAAGCGTCTCCCCAGCACCCCTGCCCGCCGTTGCCCAAATTGCTTCTGCTCCTCCCTGAGCCACTTCTGGGACCACTTTCATGCCCTGCTCCCTTCGTATCTTCAGCCCCCTTGAGAAAAGGGACCAATCAACCCTTTGCTCCAAAGAAAAAGCTACTCAAGGTCTCTCTGTCCTTCTGTCACACAGTTCACTGGTTTCTCCCTTGGCCACCGCAGAGTCCCCTGGAGAAACGCCTGCACCTCTGCACGTGCGCGAAGCCGCATGGCCCCCGCGCTGCGTCGGGGCTGGGGGGCCCCGGGCTGCCCTTGAGCCGCAGCTCCGCAAAGATTTATAATCCATCTGCCTGCTCGCTTGCCGCCGCTGCCAGGGCGGAGAGGCCGGACGGGACGACAGCACTGAAGTCTGGACTCCTAGAAGCGACAGAGGGTCTTAAAAAAAACAAACCGGGAACGCCATCAACAAACGGAATGAAGGAAAAAAAAAAAAAAAAAGATCAAAAAAACTGCAAAGCAAATTAAAAAGGTAAAACAGCTCCCCAAAATCTTCTAACTTGTCTTTCCGAGACTATGCGTGAGGTTCAGCAAAAGAGGAGCTTGTCCCCGTCTCTGGCACGAAGTTTCAGCACAAACAAACAAAAAAAATCCATAAAAATGTCAAAAAGTAACCAAAGCTCATCCTCTGCAGTACACAGGGTGCTCCTTTAATATTTTCAATCTGCAGAGGGATTCACTTTGGGATTTCTTGCAGGACAAGGAGCAGGGAGCAGGGCAGGACTGGATCAGAAGGGAAACGTTCCCAGGAGGGTTTCAGAAGTTACTGCACATTTATTTCACCAGAGGCTATTTTTAAACGGGCTGTTTCTATTTTTATGAAAGTCAGTGTTTTCCATTTGTTGAACTCTGTCCTCGTGCGGGCTGCGCTCCGCTCCTCCTCACCCATCACCCACCGTGGCCGCCCGCGCGTCGCCCTTCCCACACGCGGAGGCGCCGCCGCCTCACGGCGCCCCTCAGGGAGCCCCCGGCTCTCCCGCCACAGCGCCTTCCTCGCCCGCTCGCTCCCCGCTCCCGCGCTCCGTGTTTTTATACGCTGGTTTTGGATTTCCTTGGCCAGTATCAGAAAAGCCTGTATTCCCCTCCTGCCTTGCCCTCCTTTGGGTGTATGTATCAAAAAAAAAAAAAGTTGTACGCGGTGCAAAGTCCAAGCACGGTCACACAGCAAATCTCCTACTTTAACTTCATTCCTCTCCAAACACATTCCTGCCAGCGGGGAGGGAAAAAAAAGCAAAAGGAAAAAAAAAGAAAAAGCAAACAAACGCCACTGTTGCTAAGTTTTGCACTTTATACCCTTTATATTTACAATCCTCTCTTGGCTAAAAATAGCAACACATGATCCATTTATAACTGGCCGGACATGCCCCGAAGCCGCTGGCGGGGCCCTGGCTGATGAAAGGAGCTCTTTGCGTTCCTTCTACCTGAGCTCATCGCACACTTAAAGGGCTCAGACATCTCCATTTCCACAAAACACACATTCAAACGACTGCTGCTTCCAGGGCAGGCAGGACAAGACGACTGCAAAGCCGAGGCCCCGCTGAAAGCAGTAGGTGACAAGAGGTGGCCTGGGACCGGGCTGCAGCTTTAGCGCTGAGCAGGAACATGGCAGTGCCACCCAGCAACACACAGGAGTCTGCAGGCAGTGCCAGCACTGGCTCCACAAGCCATCAAAAATATGTATTGCAGAGGTCTCGCGACAGGCAGGTCTGCGACAGACTTGAGAATTGGCCCTGGGAGCAACCACGGAAGTTCTTCTAGAAACAACATTAGAATAGCTTTTAGAAGCAATTTTAGATTGGATTTTAGAGATAGTGCTAACAGTTATTCCAGAAATGATTCCTGCTTTGACTCCAGACACTATTCTGGAGTGATTCCTAAGTTCAGGGACAGAGCCGGCACTGGAAGTAATTCTAGAGTTGACCCTAGAAACCATTCTAGAAGCAGGAGAAGGACTGATCAAGAAATAGATCCGGTGTTATACGTTCCCAATCATTATTTACACAGGGAATTTTAAAGGTGTAGGATTTATCCCTTCACTGCTGCTAATGTGTTGCGTATCTCCTGTTAAAAATTTCCGTTAGTAACTGTGAAGGAATCACTAACTGCACATGCAGCTTAAGCAGCTGTGGGACTAAAACAGGAGGTCACATAGACCTTTCAGGAGGAAGGTGCACCTTCCCAGCTAGAGCAAACGGGTGTTAAACTAAATAAGCTTCCAATCTACTATCAATGCTCTTTAGCGCATAGACTTTCCCATCTTTGAAACAGAGGCTTCCTCATTTTATTCTCATTTTACAGACTCAAAGAACTCCAGTTCAAAGGCAACATGACATGAGTTATGCATCACAGTGTACTACAACACTAAAAACACAACAGTATTTTAAGAGTAGTTTATCTCAAATATGCTAGTCCTAGCTGCTTAAAAGCACGGGGTCAAACCCTCCCCAACTTATGAGACTTTAAGGAAATTTACCTTCTGCTTATGAGTCTTTCGGGTACACTTTAAACATGTTTCTCGGTAGTCCTAAGAGCCAGAAAATCTGGTTTGTTTGGAATAATAGCAGTTCTCAGTGCTAGTATTGCATGAATTGTAGCTTTGAGAAAAAGTAACAATCATGGTGGGACCTGAGGAAAAATTGATTGTAACAGCTGGCAACATTACTAGCTAAATTTATACCTCTTCATGGCCCTGTTTCAGTTGCTTTTCTGCTATTCTTCTTGATTTGGGTTTCTCAGTTTGCAAATCACAACATCTTATGTCTTGTCTGCACAAGAGTTTCCAGGGCATTTTTCTCTCTCTTTAATTACACCACCGCTACCCTCACATTGCTCTGTTTATATGGGAACAAAACACTTCCTATGTGAACCGGTACTTTTCCAGAGCTTCTCATATTGCCAAAACTGATGTGCATCAGCTTGGTCAGACTCTGCTTGGAGCTGTGTTCAGCACGTCTGTTGCATGCATAATGGCTTATTACTTATAATATACAGATTCCCACCCATTTCCCATACTTTTCAGGTGTCTCACACAGGCAGAGCTGTGGTCTTCACAGAAACCACCTCCTGTGAATCCTCTCATAGGAATGCATCACTGATTAGATGTTAGCAATCAAATGCTGTTTCCTAGAGGCTGTGAGAAAGGCTGGAAGTGAAAATGCCAAAAACTATGATCTTGAAAATTACTAATATGAAGAAAATGCTACAATAGCGCTAGAAATACATTTCTTAGAGAAGTTGCTTCAAGCAAGAAAGTCAAAACTTTATTGCCACATTGCTATCTTGTTCCTGCCATTGCAGGAAATCCAGATCATCCTCTCCGCCTTATGAAGCTGTGGTTGTATATTTGGGTAAAAAAAAAAAAAAAAAAAAAGGAACTCTTAGCTCTACATTGAGTAGCTGTAGAATGACTGTCAAACATATATTCACAAGACAGAAAAACATGAGTATCTCAAAGCTGCCACTAAGCAACTGAGCAAAGAAATGAATAAATGCTTGCCCGTTAATATTATAAAAAAATTATATTCCTAGTAGGGGAGTTATGCCTCAAGGAACTCCCTCTCCTTGCCCTCCTCCCAGCTGAGTTGCACATAATCACCCTTTGCAGATGTACAACACAGATGGAGCCAGTGGACACAGCCCTTTCGCTTTCCAGCTCCATCCTCACACTGAGCCCTGTCCTTCATTTTCCTGTTTCCTAACAGTTCAATGGACTGTCTGCCAGTCATGTATACTGTAAATCCAATCACAGCCTTTTTCTCCATTTGTTCTCTAATTTTGCTCCTCCTCATTTGCCCTCCCTTCCATTCTCAACCTGAACACCCTCTCCCCTGGCCCAGTCCTTAGCTGTGTTAGCCCCTCTAATTCTGCTAGTAGAAAACTTCTTGGTCCTGTTTTCCTTGGATGTCTGCCAGGTATTCACTAAAGGAAAGCGCCGCTTTTCTTTGGAGGCCTGTGGCAGAGCAGGTGTGAGGAGAATGAAGAAACAAAGCAGGACCCTGCAAACCAAGGCACGGGGCTTGCTGGGGTGCGTGCTCTGCCCCGGACCTGCGCTGGCTGCTTGACATTGGTGTCACGGCCAGCTCTGTTATCAGAGGTACCTGGCTTGGTTTGGTACATTGAAGAGTTGGGTTGTAGAGATCACCTCTGTCTTGCAAATATCCAACCACAGCCTGGCAGAAAAGGGAAGATTAAGAAGCATCCACACTGGAAGCTGTTCTTGGAGACTGTTTCTGCCAGAGCTCCTCACTGCTGCGTGCCATTAGCTGTACTTGGGGAGACCTAAAGAAAGAATTGCTGTGTGTTTCACTCTCCTGTGAATACACTGCAGCCCCTATTAAGAAGCATCCACACTGGAAGCTGTTCTTGGAGACTGTTTCTGCCAGAGCTCCTCACTGCTGCGTGCCATTAGCTGTACTTGGGGAGACCTAAAGAAAGAATTGCTGTGTGTTTCACAGCATACCCAGGGAACCTACATATTCTTTCTTTGAGATGCACATTCCAATTATTAAATGATGTCATGCAGAAGGCAATAAATAAATAAAAGTAGGAGTCCTTCCACTCAAAAGTAGAAGCCAAAAACACAAAACCACACACAAGCTGTCCCAGGACAGGGATGGAGGGAGAGGGGAAGTTTTTTTTAAATAAATAAATAATCAATCTTAGGAGCCTTTTCCTTTAGCCTGTGCTAGGGAGCACCTAAGCAGCCAAAATAGGAACCATATGCAGTCAGCCAGCCCTTCACAGCAGTGCTCCAGGGTGGTAACATTTCCAGGGAAAGAAAAGCGATTTCAAAACCAGCTGGAGGTCACCTACTGATGCAGTTATGGGAAACTGCATGAGTAGCAGAGGGCACAACCTGGCCCAAGGGCTCTAAAATTTCCTTGTTAAAATGCACCATCCACATGCAAAAAGCTTTGAGTGGTCCTAGGCTATTGGATCTCTGCACTGCCACTGACCTTTTAGATTTATTTTAAAAATGTGGTTTATTTTATTTTTTCTCAAGTCATATAGCTGAATGATTTTCTAAATTCATTTCTCTGACCTCTTATTTTATTCCTGTTTTATTCTAGAAATACTCATTCAAAGCTCAAATAAAAGAGTGGGCATGGCCCGGATGTTGCAATTCCTTATTCCACAGACTGCCATTGCTAATCCCTTTAGATCTGGAGAAATCCACACAACAAAATATATGTTTGAATAGTATAAGCAACAAATATAAAACACAGACTTTGAAGAATCTTTACTAAACTACCACTTAGAAATTAAGAGGAAAGGGCATTTTTACAATGGAGTGTTACAAACGTGATGTCTTCTGCTCTCAGCAATGCCTCCAACATTCATTGTGGGGATCCAGGTAATTATTAGGTGGCATGACCACATTACCTCTGTAGTATCCCATTCTTGGGCTAAATTCACTTCTAGAGACATGCTGGTATCACTCAGCAATTCTGCCTTTGCTTCTGAACAAAAATGACTTGACCTGCTTTGATCATAGGTGCTTGGAGACAGGAGGTGGAGAGTTTAACAAAAAGGGATTCTAGAGACTGAAGAAAGTCACACAGCCAGCATTGTCACAGCTAAAATAGATGCTGCAATTCTGGAAATGATTGTGGCTTTGTTGCTCAGAAGTTCAAGAGTGAGCTCGTAACCAGGGCTCCCCACTGCAACCGTGTAACTTCGGATGACAAGCGGAAAAGGAATTCTACCAGCAAAACCACAGCCAGGAGAAAAGCTCCAGGCTCCCTGCACAACTAACACTGTTGGTATGGCTAGGAGAGAGCAACAGCCAAACGGAATGCAGGTGCATGCAGTGGTGCTTTACACTGCCACATTTATGTCCATGCAATCTATACTGTCAGGGAGGGCTGTGCCAGGTAAAGGCTGCATCTGCCACACGTGGCTAAGCCAGCACAAAGGGAGAGCCTTAAATCCAGGTTTAAATCCAGACAGATTCTTCTTTATGGTAACTAGTCACCCAAGAGGGTTCTGTTCAGTTACGCCCACAGGCTCGATAAAGACAAGGCCATGGACACTGAAGAGCAGTTTGTAAAACTGTGCCCTTGGTCGTGCTGGCACTGAGCACAACCCAAGCAGCATCCTGCAGGACCTGCTTGAAGACAGATCTCAAATCTGTGACTCTTGTTAGCATTACTTCCAACAAAATGGATAACAGCTGCCTTACTACAGAGCAATTTAAAAAGAAACACCAACGCCAGCACACTTCCCTTTGCTCTTTTATTAACTTAAATAATTTCAAAAATTTCCGTGAACACTCAAGCATTATACCAAAATATATAACTTTTATGCTCCTATTGGGCTAAACGTGTAGAAGAATCAAGCACCAGCAAATAAACTCCCACTGCCTTGTAGGAGAGACACCACGAGACCTTTAAATTGTAGTAGCACTTGAGGGCGCTGCTGTAATAAATTTTGCTACCCTTAAAAGCCTCCAGTTAGTTTTACTATGACTTAGAGTCTCCTGTTAAAATATCAGGGAGCCATGTCGGCATTTCCTTATGCTCTCACTGTTACACAGTGGCCCTATTTTGGTAAACAATGAATAGAAGTTTGTCCTAACACTAAACATTCAAGGTTAGTACCTTGTTATCCTTTAAAAGACTCACACAGCATGATAAAATGGGAGGGAGGATGAGAAAACAATTTAACTCTGATTTTTTTTTTCCTGTGTAATTTATTTGTTCTGGGAGAAATGCATGAAGTGTAAGAGCTCGTATCTGTTCAAGGAACTGCGAAGTGGTGTGGGGTGAAGATGTAACCACCACTTTCTCCTGAGGGAGATGCGCTAGTTTCCATGGTCCTGCACATGGCATCCTCCCTGCAAAGGTTTTCTGGCCCTCAAAGAAACCTCCACCCTCCCTCTCCTCCCTGTTCCACTCGCCAGCACATCCCTCCCCACCTCCTTTCTTGCTGGGTGATAAAGACAGATCCAAAACCCATCCGTTATTAGTGAATGTTTTCTTCAGACTGATCATCTAAGTGTGCTTCTACCTCCAAGGCTGGGTCCTGGCCATGTAAGATATCTCCATGGGTTACAGTAACGGGTTGGCTTTTGCTGAAGTCAAACAACTCCCCCAGTTTATTTTTCTGTTCCAATCTGAAACAAAGCTTTGCAGGCTCAAGGGAAAACTCTTCTGATTGAAGGAAGTTACAACTCGTCTGCCTGACAAAATGTTCTGCTCAGAAGCTCTGCCAGTACAGTGTTGAGTTAGAAAATGAGCAAAAGATGAGTCTGGTGGTAAGAGGAATTTATCAGTTTTGGCTAATATGGCTACAGCAACTTTAAGTATTAGATGGTTTCCTCTAAACAATGTATTCTGAGAGGAAAAGTAGAAAGAAAATCCACAAATTTACACTTTAATTTCTAACTAATACATAGTATTTAACAGAGAAAGAACAAAGAGCTAAGGGAAACTTATTGAAGACTCCTTTCTTTAGAACTTTTTCTACATTTTTAAAATTCTACTATCCCTGTATTTTCCCCTCATTTCTTCAACAGTTATGTAGGTCCTTGAGACTGAAATATTTTTTTAAAAAGTCATTGCTAGTATTTTAGAAGACTTGCATGTCTGGCTTTACTTAAAAAAAGCAGAAACACTGTAAAACAGGTATATTTGACATACACTAAAGTATACAAACAGTGCTACATAAAAACCCTAGTGCTAACATGAATGTATTTATGTCAGAAATCACCTGGAATTACAGTAAAGCAGAAACAAAGTTAATAAAGGGAAGGCAATCAAAGAAAGCTGCCTTCAAATCCTCTTTTGTTGAGAAAAAGAACATCAAATCCAAACTGAGAGGAGTATTTTATCTCTAAAGATAATCTTTGCTTCTGTATTTCTTGTAATTAGTTACGAGTGAGAGTTTAATTTTAAGAATAGGTAATAACAAAGATCTAAAGTTCAATTTTAACACTTCTGGCATGACATGACATTGAACTCACTGTTCAAAACTGGAAACAAGAGGAACACTCAAGTCACACTCAAGTTCTGGGTTGTTCTACCTCTGCTCGATACAAATCGCTCCCATGCTCTATATGAAGAGATCTCTGTTTGTCAGAGATCTCACTAAAGCCTAAGGACTTTGGCTGATACTTGAGCTGGGGTAACTTGACATAAGCATCCCCAGGAAAAGCCCTTTTCCCAAAGCACTATCCCCACTGCTGTGACATTCTCCTGTGCATGAGAGCCTCTCCCAGCAGTCACTGTGCTGAGACGCTTTGTGCATCTCCTGAAATGTTTGGTCAGATGGGAAGTAATATCTTTCTGGAGAGTATTTTGGAGGAGCAGTGGAAAAAACTCACCTAATGCAATAGATTTAAAAAGAAAACCCTACTGATCAATATATGTGCTGTTCTTGCAGCATCTTCACAGGAAAGCTCAACTGAAACAAACTGCTCCCACAGCCGTAAGTTTTTTCACATTACCCCAGGTTTGCTCCCATTGGGGACTGGCAGATCTCTCCCACCTCAAAGTCACAGTTTAGTAGAAGAATCCCACTTCCCCTTGTGAAACACACGGGCTCCTGCAGCATCTTGCAGGCCTGCAGCACAAAAGGCTGAGACATTACTCATTTCTGTACCCAAAATGTGTTCAA
>NW_010584182.1:99139-117173 GCF_000705375.1 Tinamus guttatus | reverse complement strand
ATTCCTGCTCAGAGCTGCTTCTTGCCTTGTCCAGGACTCTTGCTGTAATCCCTCCCCAGCTGGTGCACGTTACCCTGGACCAGGCTATTCATTCAAATGTACCAAGTGAATCATCTAGCTGCCCAGCCTAGAAAACACTGACACTGTGATGCTGCAGGGCAAGGCTTGACGTTAGTTCAGGACCTTTCACTTGAAACTAAGAACTGGAACAGTCCTTCTGTTTCTGGCATAACAAGTCCTGCCTATTAGAAGGAATGCCCGATTGGGCTAACAGCTTAAAGCAGATGTGCCGAGGGGGCAGAGACCAATGAGAGGAGCACAGGACTGAGCAATGAACTCTGAATATTAGAAGCAGTAGACACCCCACAACCATAAGAGACTTGGAAACAACACAGGTTCAAGTTTAACAGCTAGCTGCTGAACACAACAATCATATTGTATGAGCAAACACTCAAAAAACTCTGAATTCTTCTGTAATAAGCTAATTTTAACTAGCTAGTCCTTAGACCATCTATTTCTAAGCAAGGGCTTTCTAACATTCAAAGTAAATTTTCACCATCGTGGATCACCACACAGCAATTCTACAAAAGAATCATATATGCAAAACTATTGTAAATAAAAAACCAGTCATCTATTTCTAAGCAAGGGCTTTCTAATATTCAAAATAAATTTTCACCATTGCGGATCATCACACAGCAATTTTACAAAACGAAAGAATCACATATGTAAAACTACTGTAAATAAAAAACCAGCAATAATCAGAAGCCTGGAATAAAATCAAATATAAACAGAGAACCTTATTAGAGCTCATTGAGTAATTAAGTACATGAGTAGATCCCTAAGAATGTAGCAGAAACAACATCCCTGAATTAGTAACTTCAGTAAGTGAACAAACACTGCCGGGGACGGCGAGAGGTGTCGAGCCCGTGGATGGGGACGCGCTTCCTCCTCGTGTTTCTGCAGTACAACACTCTGCTGGCTTCATCCACCCAGCACGCAGCTGGTGCTCGGAGAAATGGAATTCGGCACCCAGAACTTACAGGAGGACGCTCAGGCGGACAACGCTTTAAAGGTTATTAATAAAGATGAAGTAAATATCCTTTAACGAAGGCACAGGAAACTGGCAGGGAGGATTAAAATAAACCAGAAATGCACGAGCAACCCCCAGATGTCCCAGCGCTTTCTCTTCCAGAGGCTGTTTGTCGGCACCACCTGCGATTCCTGCCGCACGCTCGGGAATGGGAATTTCTCCTGCCCTCTGCTGGGCACCAGCACTCGTGTTTCCCTGCTCAAAGGGGCTGTGGAGCCATAACAGAGCACGACAAAAGCCACCACCTGCTCGAGGAACTGCTCCCCTTGGAGCCCCTGCATGGAGCCCTCTAACCTCGAGCGTGTAGGAATCTTAACGAGAGTTTTGTATTACTGGAGGCATATGGATGAAATACTCCATTTCCAAACATTCACTTTGCTCCTATCTCCTATACTTCTTCATAGCCAAAGCCACATGTGATAATAGCTTGTTGCATATGTATTTGCATACACCAGGCATCAGCTAAGAAGGAAACAATCATCCCTAAAGATTTACTGCATGTCTGCCTCCAAAAGCCAGGCCTTTCACACTTAAACTCACAAGCAGATTTCTCCTCAGCTGCAGAATTATCAGCTGCAGGGAAGAAGCTCCTTCCTCAGGGCTGTGCGGTGCAAAGCTCACAAGAGCGGCCCTTGCCGCTCCGGGACGCCTCCAACGCTCCCCAGCCTTTCCTCTGACCCCAGATTCTTCCAAGCCACTTACGTTAAAACTCCACCTATTGCAACGCAAGATAATCTTCTTTGCTGGGAGCATTTTTACTGTAAATATTTTTTTCTGCTCCTAAATTAGCAACCATTCCATGGCTTCACTGCTGTATTTTGGAAGATACAGAGATAGCTACAGAAGCTGCCTGGCTGGTTATGTCACACAAAAACAACTGCCATGGGACATCCTCCTGCTGAGGAATGTGGCACCTACAAGTGCAGAGGAATTTTTGCCCTTCAAGCCCTGAATGCCCCAAAGTCTAGCCTACTAAAGGGGCAATAAACTGCCAAGTTAGAAATAGGAAGTGCAAGCAACTTTAATGGGGAAGAAAAAAAGGATATAAAAATCATGTTCAGGTGGGATTTAATTGCCTGACAGATTTTTTTATAGCACAAAAATCAGCTCGAAGAGTGATATGTTAACTAGTGTGCTGTAAAACAACGGCCAGAGGCGAATTTTAGACAAATTTCAGGGCCAACTTTGTACTAAACTGTGGCTAATAGCATTTGATTACAAATAATATAATCCATATGCTGAAGTGTGCTCTCCATGGGCTGATACAAGGGATGGAGAAATACTGATCTGTGCAGAGAATAAGGCCCAGTTGCTCTGCCTGAGGAACAGGAAGTTTAAGGGAAGAACATTCAGACTTCAAGATTGTTAATTCTTGAATTAACTGATCAGTTGAGGCAAACCTTAGGGATACATCCAGGCTGGGTTTATTGCTCCACATGGAACCAGGCAGGAAATGCACACAATGAGAGGGATGGTATCTATATACTGGCATTTTACTGGTCAGCCTCAGAACATTTCATTTATCCCCCACAAGGAACTGTTTGCATGTTGAGTTATTTACTATGTTTACATCCATTCCCAAAGAAGACATGTCCTGCCTTAAGAACCCAAGCTAGAAAGCATTTTACCACAAGCGGAAGCAGCACTGAGCACAATCCTCAAACAAAGGGGACCTGCAAGGACGAGAGAAGAGAGCACAATGGGAATCAGCCTGAGAAAAAAGACCTTTTTTCGCACAATGCCAGAGAGCAGGCCAAAACACACACCCGAGCTTCAAAGGCCTGACACAAAGGACAACTGCTTCACTGTGCATTGCTCTTCTCCCAGGCAGGAGCCCTTCAAGGAATCTATCACGACCATCACATACTGCCAAGCAATGGGGCGGAACAGTGTTGTGGTCCGAACGGATGCGCTCCATAAACAGGGCCGCTCCCCAGGCTGCCTCCCTGTCTCCTCGCTCGGGATGTCTGCAGTCACCTGCCTTATTCCAATTGCCCGAATTCTCAATTCCCTTTTCACGTGAAATTACTCCAACAGTTTCCCTAAGAAAGAGGTTGTCTGTACTGTGAGAGATGAGTGGAAAATGAAGATACCACAACACCACACTGAGTGGGCACTAATCTAGACTGCAGCAGAATTAAATGGACCAGAGTTAGCACAGCTGCTACAGACAGCCCTTTTCAAGAGGTGTCTGAATCATTAGCAGCTAATCCCACATCTCTGTTACATTCCCTACCATATGTTGGGGATAATCTGAGCAAGTCACAGGGATTTTCATCTCAAATGCTAACAAATCTGCTCCATAGGGCTTATGTCACTCATTAGGTAATTCCTCTCAGCTCTTTCCATGCCTTATGGCTATTGTTTAATAGCATCAAAAGTCATTGCTCCTGCAACCTAGGGGGTAATGACTGACAATTTCTTCAAACCACCCGAGAGAAAAACAAACAAACAAAAAAAACACCTCTTTTGCCAAGAGTCAGTGTGCAATTTACCCCTTAGATAAGCTCACATTTAGTCTGGAGTGCATTTGGCAGCAAAGCAGGATTCTTGCCCTTTGCCACTGGAAGGGGAATCAGAGCAGTACTGGCAGAATAGTAACAGTTACAACAAAAATACTAAATATTTTGCACAAGGATGTCCAGCATCTCACTCCGGCTTCATCCTTTTCAAGCCTAGCACAGTGCCTAGCAAGGTGTTACCATGCCAAGTTTTCTAACAGTTTTGCTAGTTATTCCAACCTGAGCAGCAACTCATGAACACAGTGGGAACGGGGAACAGTTGCCAGCAAGAGCTGCTGGTCTTTTCACTCCATGTTTCCAGACTTCCAGGTGAAAGACAACAGTGGGCTTGAGCAAACCGAGGCTGCAGGTTGCTGTGGGGTTTTAGGGGCCCCGTCTCCCATGAGTGCCCAGACAAGCACCCCAGCTGCTTCCGCGCTCCCGCAGCGGCCACCAGCGACGCCGAGCGGTCCAACTGCTGCAGAGCGGAGACGGCTGCGGGGGTTTTACCTCCTCTTCCTTCCCACCCCGTCACTGCAAAACAAATTTCAGCTGGTCAGGTGGAAAAGATGGTTCGAGATGAAAAGAGGATTCGCTGGCTTGATTTGCCTATCACTGCTGGATAAAGTGGATATATGTCACTTTGGTGGCACAGCTGCATCATCCCTGGCTTCCCAGTCTCCAGTAACTTTTCCAGACTAAAATAGCAGCTCTTTTGCTTGATTTTTAGTTGCTGAAGAGCAGCAGTAAACCACGTAAGTATCATGTAAAATGATCTTTTTCTAAGCATGTGCTTATTGTGCTCAGAAGAAGTGGATTTAATTACAAACAACTGGAAGTTTTTAACAGTCCAGATTACCCCCTACTCCCTTTCTAAAAGTAAGGTTTGGCAGCAGGGTTCCAATGCAAGTCTTCTAAGTATTTCCTTGGAAAGACTTTACACTTGGTCCCAGGCAAGAAGTCAAAATCAACATTTAAGAAGCATGCCCTGCATAATTTCCAGGATTCAGCAGCATTAAGGTATACTTATGGAGGCCAGGAGGAGAACTGCTTTTTGTGCCGTTGGACTTAGTGCATAAAGCTGGTCTTCAGACAAGGAAGTTTATATTCCAAATAATATTTTTAACTACATGCGGTCAAGAGTATAACTTAACAGGCCTTTCCTCATCCCCCTCCCAAAAAAAGCCTAATTCAGAAATATCCCTTTGCAATATTAATTTTTTGCTTAAACCTCAACTGGAAGCAACAGATTCTCAAACCATCCAAACAAGAATTATTAGATGGCAGAGAAGGTTTTAAATAACTTTTTATTAAACTCCCCTATACAGTAAAACTACAGTGTGGGGCAGATCAGTGATGCTGGCTGATTCTGTGCTGGAGAGGATTCAGAGGATTTCCTATGTATCCCTGTGCCTTGGCCCAACTGAGGGCAGCAATGCCAACGAGTGCCCTTACTCAAACACTCCCAGCCAGCTCAGAAAGGGGACGGCTGACTCTGCCCCTACTCACATGAATAATCCCTTTGAAATCGCTGCTTTTCAGTTTGTGAGACTGAAACTCTTACTTTGAGTCAAAGCCCAAGAAAGAAATTTCACTGATTCTATTTGTTAATGAAATGGGCCTTGGCAAATTGCTTCCGACTTTTCGGTAGCATCACACATCACTGCAGATTTTGTTTTGGGGAAACAGACTAGAAAGTGTTTCCTTGTAAACATTTGGTTTTAAAAACAAATAAATATCCTTCCAAAACACCTACAAATCAAATCCCACATTGCGCACTACCTAAAAACATGAAGTAAAAAAGATAAGTGACCAAAACTTTGGAAGCTGAAAGAAATTAGAAAAATAAAGAATATGAGCATGAGAGAAATAAAGAGTATGAGCTATGTTAAGGAATTAGATTTGAAAGAGAAAAGACCTTTCAGTGCTTGAAGTCTAAAAGATATTTGCCTTTCAGTTTTTCAGTCGCCAGGGAAAACTCAGGCCTTAAATCACAAGTTTCCTGTGTGAAGAGAAGGCAAAGAAAAGCATTGCCAGAGTACTTTATGCAGTGTTTTTCTCCCATACACAGAGTTAAAACTGGTATTTATAAAAATAAACAAACAACATCTGAATGCAGATTTGCAGATCTGTTTGTGCTTCCTCCTTGGTGGCTTTGTTTCCCTCTCTTGAAAAGTCCAAGTCCCACAAATCTCCCACCACTCCAAGGAATCTCCCAGCTAACCCGAGATCCTGAGAACTGATATCTGTAACATACGCAACCAAGAAAAACGCAAAAAAATCCCCCAAACCAACAAACAAAACCAGCCCGCAAACTAAAACTTTTGCCTTGCGGGGGTGGGGAGGGGAAGAGGAAGATGCTGCCGTGTGCTGGTACATGACGAGATTTGCACGGAGCGAGAGGCCAGGCCCTCCGGAGTGCTCGTCATTTCCACAGCAGGCTCTGAGCACCCGAGCTGGGTGACAGGCACAGCAGGACCCGCTGCTCCGCTCACCCGGGGGGACGCAGCGGCTCCCAGGGGTGCTGCCCCAGGGCGGTCTCGTTCCAAAATACCTTGGGGACGGACACGTGAGAGCTGCTGGCTCCCACTACGGCCTCTGTGCCCCGTGGGCTCAGAACGGTTTGTAGGCTCCAACAAGGAGACAGCAGCGTTCACAATCTGAATGAAACTAAAGAGTGCAAAAGCAGTTGTTCGTGTCCCTGTCAAATCAACCTAAGCAAAATCACAGAGTCAGAAAGGGCTGTCTTGCTTTGATGTCTGGGACTTGTTATCTTTCCTGGTTATCTTCTGCTCACCATATTCTCCTCACAGAAGAAAGTGGGACTTTCTGAATGCAGGCAGATTTAGACCGAGGTAGCCTTAAGCTTTCCATTGAAATTAAAGCTCATGGCACTTCTTCCTTCCTCAGCTAACAGGTGAGTCGTGCTGCTGCACTGCAACCCCTCTCATCACACAAGGCATCAGCAGAGGACGGGCATCACCCTTTCAGTTCATGCTAAACAGAGGATGTCAGCAGGGAGGATCCTGGAAGGCAGCCTGATCCCTGCGATACTCCTCTCTGTCAAGCCCAAAATAGCAACTACTTCCAGTAACAGCAAAGAAGGCATTCTGAAGTATTTTTAATTTGCACTGATGAGAAAGCAGAGCAGAGCTCACCACAAACACATGCCTGCTACTCGGTGATGAAAAGCTTTACAAATTTCTTAGAAACAGCAGAGCGGGAGCCTCGACTTACAGCGTAGGCATGACCCAAAAGGAACTGCAGCAAGTCAGCAGGGCACTTCCTCTGCATCCGAGCACTAGCAAAGTGTCCCTGGAACACCAGAATTATTGTGCTACATGGAGCAGAAGATGGTATACAGCCACATGATTCTTCAAATGCACATGCATCATTAAAGCAATCATTTTTAAAATAATCCGGAAGAGAGATCTTTAAACTCTGCACAGTTTAGACAAAACTTCTGCTAAATGGTCAGTAGTAGCCAGTGAGAAAAATAGAAAGGATCATTTGGAACTTGAATATTATAACTTATATATAATACATGTGGATACACATATATACACATTTATACAACATGTGTAATGAAAGGTCTCAAAATTGCAAAAATAGAAAGTGTTAAGAGGAAACAAAGTGATATGTACAGACTCTCCTTAAAAATGGTTGCTTCATTTCCCTGGTGAGTAAACAGCACCAGATAAGAGGCATACACAATATAGGACAGGGATTCAAGTTTTCACCTTCCAATTCTCTACAAGGGAAGAGCCAGGAAATGTTGCATTAAGAACAGCAGCAATGGCATGATGCTGATAACATATGAGTTTTACATGTAGTTACCTGCAGAACTCTGCCTTGTGTCTCCACAAACGTAGTGGGATTTCAGAAGTGACCGCACGTGCTCCTGCGTGGTAATGTCTCTGAAATTTGTAATCCAGTGCTTTTAAGTTTCAGTTTTCCTGCCTTCTGGTGTACACAGAATCTTTCCACAACCTTTTGTTCCTGCAACTTGGCATATCAAAACTTTTTATCAGTAGCAAGATCGTGGTCAGAATTGTTAATTAATAATGTGAATTTCTTATTAAGGAAATTTAAAACAACTGAAAAAAATCATTTTCCTTTCTAGACAATTAAATGAGAAAATTTCACGAAATAAGTTCCTCTGGGCCCAGATAACAGCACAGGCACCTGTATGGATCCGTGCCATCTCGGGGGTAGAGGTGGACAGAGCTCAGGGACCTCCTGTCTGTGTCTGTGGGTCTCTGGCTGCTGCTGACTGCTCCGCACGCGGCCAGGACGCACAGGCCAAGGGCAGTGACACAAGAGGGACCCCACGGGCACACATGGTGATCCTCACAGCCACACGTCGTGAGCCCACCACAGGCCTGACAAGCTGCAGCGGTCACAGCCGTTACCTGCTCTTGGGTTTTCCTCGCTTCGAGCATTAATGCAACAGCCCCGTCCACTCCAACAGCTGGACACACACTAGGCCTTAGGCAACACTCTCCTCCTTCCTCCTCACACTAGGCCTTAGGCAACACTCTCCTCCCAGTAACAGCTTGCAGCTGAATGGAGGCTGGCATGGAAACCACCTTCTGCAAGGTGACAGGGACAGTTTATACTGCAGGGCCATCTTCCTGCTGCCCTGGCTACCCCATACACAGTGCTGAACAGCCAACGGGAGCAGCACAAGAGCACTGGGGCCTTTCGAGCTCCGTTGCTAACGCAGCCTGTGTTTCAGTGCTCAATAGCAGCACTTGGTCGAGATAACCATGATCTTCAGGACCAAATGAATGCTCCCAAACTGGGAGACTTTGGTTGCAAACGCAGTATTTTTCAGGCTAGTGTTTCCATAACTTCATGCTAAGGAAAACTGGTAGGCACAGATCTGAGAACAGCTCCTGAAGCAGTAGGTGTACAGATAGAAAGGTTAGGAACAGATTTCCATGCAGGACAGCTCGTGGCAGGAGGGAATGAATGTAACAGAAGCCCATAAAGCTCTACAGTCAGGGCTTTAGTCACATTTGAAATCATGCTTTAAAATGAAAGCATCTTCCACGAAAATTCACATAAAAATATTTTTCCAGTCACACTGGCAAATTTCCACTTTGCAAATAAATCACCTTCAGTTCACTGGGGAAGTTGCAGTGGGTATTTTATAGTTCCCACAGTTCTTTCCCACTAGAATTGTGATAAATACCATCCCTGCGCAGCTCATTCACGCATGGGACGGGCAAGGGGTTGGGCTCTCTATTCATTTGTTTTTCCATTGAACCCGATATACTTCCTTGCGGTCAAAGTCATTAAGTTGAACGAGCATTGCTGTACAAACAAACTTGCATGAAGCCGCGCTTGGGTGGAAGTTTGCAGCTTTGGTTCCTGAAAATTGTGCTGAACACACTGACAGCCTAGGGCCACTGACAGAGAGGGCAAATGATTTAGTTTGGCTGGTATTTATTGTGTTTTCTGTGATTCTTACATGTCAATCCTTCCTTGTGAGTATGTTTCATCATGCTGGGGTAGGAGGATAGGAGAAGGAATAGTCAGTCAGTGGGAAGAACACCTGCCAAACTCTTCATTCGGTTTGGAATTAGAAAAGTTAATTGGATTCTTTCAGCAAGTTCAGCATTTTCCCATCTTCCAACATGCTGCAGCAGAGAGGGGAGAAGCGGCTAAACAGAATAAGGCTGTGGATTGTTTCTTATTAGGAACCCGTCCCTCTTCAGCATCCACTTCCTCCACTTGGCAAAATAAATGGCAGCAATTTGTGACATCTGTTTAACACCCTCCAACCCACCTCACTGTTCCTCAATGCAGGGAATATTCGTTGGCATTTTCTTTGGTGACGTGTAAATCTTAAAAACGCTGCTTAGACAGACATGCAGGTTTTCTTTGTAGGAGGAACATATTAGAGGAAGTAAAAAACTGAATTTGTTCTATTTATAAAATATACACTGGCTCATTTCACACACCAGGGAAACAATGAGAACAAGTCATCGAGTTCAAATTTTCTTCTTAAGACGCATCTTTCAGGCCTAAATACCTAAAAAATATGGATTTATATTCCTGCTATAACTGGATTTTCACAAGCAAGAATCTGAAATTATCCTCATTTCAAGAGATTGCCAAGCTTCTTATTCTAGCTTTTCTCTTTTTTTTTTTTGTTTTTAAAAAAGAGCAATTAGAAGAAAAGTCAATTAAATCATGCATATTTGCGAGCAAATACAATCCCAAATCAAAGGTGACAGGGAAGAACTGTATGTAAACAGAAGCAACTTTGCACTTCATGGTTTTTCGTCAATGAATGCCAGTGCACCTTAGGAAGGTGTGTGGATATCAGCAGCATTCCTAAAAGGGACACTAAGAAACTACTTATTTCTGTGGAGGCAACTGCAGGTTCTTATCAAGACACATCACTGGCTAGACGCCTGCATGGAAAGCTGGAAGCTGAAGTATTGTCCACATGAAACTGTTCAAAAGGAGCCAGCACTGCAAAGCCAGCGCCTGTGCAGAGGTGCCCCATGTTTCCCCACGTGAAGCTCTTATGTACATAAAAGCTTGCTAGTCCAAATACCATCAAGTCCACTCCACCCTTTAGTTTCAAGTGTTGCAGCCAGGATGGATGTGCCAGTACCCAACTCGCCTGACACAAGGTCTTACCTTGCAGAGCAATATGTTAAATAAATGAATTAATTACTTACGAGGGCCACTCAGAGGGACCCTTCTCCTCCAAAGAAGGAAACAGCTCATGATTTCTTAAGTAGCCTCCTAAGGAAGCACCATAAAAGGAGAACACTAGAACTGCCAGTTCATATCATGATTTTAGTAATAACACTTCAAGCACAAATGTTAAAAATGAAAACACAGCAGTCACATATACTTTTAGATGGCATTGTACAGAGACAGATGCTTAATGTTTAAAAGCAGAAGGGACTATTAGGAAGTAGGAACTTGCAGAGATTGGTGTGGGTGGAGATGTGTGATGTATATGGAAGACAGATACAGATCAAAATATGTTTCAAGTAAAAAGAAAAAAAAAGAAAAAGGTAGCTGAATGCAAATTTTAAATCTGCATAGGCAGACTCCCATCGGCTTTATCAGCAGCTACTGAAGAGAAGCACAAGTTAAAATTGCTGAAGGTCTGGCTACTGAAGAGAAGCACAAGTTAAAATCAGACCTTCAGCAATTTTATGTGGGGGAGAGAGAAAGAGAGGAGTTAGTTGTGCTCCTAAGCATGCGTCCTGCCCAGTGGTATTGCATGGAGCCAGAGAACACGGTATCGCTGCGGAAACATGCCCCAAACTACTATGATATAGCCTAGAAAAAAAAAAGTCAAATCAAAATGCCTTGGCCAGAATTACAGACAATTTCTTAATTCACAGCCAAATCCTGATTAAACCAAAATCTACATGCCATGAAAAAGTCCATGTCCAAACACCAGAGTAAAATACTGCCAACTTCTCATCTGAGGGGCTTTAGTCTGCAGCTCCAGTGCTCAAGAAGACTCACAATAAGCACACACTGCACTAGTTGCTCTCTGTAGGTCTTGGCAGCCAGACTCCCAGATGAAGCATGTTCAGAAAAGGCATTAGGATGGTGAAAGGCATTTTTCAGAGAACATCTCTAGCCACAGCACCAACCATTGACACCCTCTGAAGTGCTACTGGCAGAATAACAGGCTGACACACACAAGCCTCCTAGTTCTTTATCCGGCCACTTGGATGCTGCAGAATGCCCTGCTCCCATTGAGATCCAACCTGCACGGACACTCTGCAGTTCCAGAATAGCCAAAGGGAAAGGTTTGTGGCTCGCAAATCAGGTCTTCTTTTCATCTTCTTCACAGCTGCTAGGAGCAAGCAGGTCTCAGTCACACCAAAGGAGCAGAAATCTCTGCCCAATAAAGATGATTTGGTCCCTTTTACCTTATCTCATATGACCCACTAAAGAGCAGTTCAAAGTTCAAAGGAATGAGAAGGTCACCTGAGAAACCTGTGATGTTGGCAAGATCCCCCCTCTGGAGAAGGCTGAGAACAAGGGTGAAAAAATTTGCAGTAACAACATGCATGACTATGTGGTTGTAGTATCTAGATTCAAGGTGGAATGTCACTTTACATTTCCATTTTGGATCTTTCTAATGCCACCTTCACAAGGAAACTGCATCAACAGCAAGGCTCTAATAGTGAATTATTAGTTTCTTCTAATAGAAGAGTATCTAACTGCTTGTTGTTTATAACAGAAATTAATAGTTTCTTCTAATAGCAGAAACTGGGTAGAGTTGAGGCATAAAAACTAGAGCTTTCACTGCATAAGGCTACTCCCCGAACTCCGACTGTAGAGTTTTGTCCATCACCAGGGAAGAAAACAAATTGTTCCTCTAGTCCAGATATTTTACACCTTCAGGCACCTGCCAGTCCAACCTGAACTGCCCAAGACCTCTCTTTTGGGCAGCACACAAACACAAACACAGCTCTAATCTGTATGTTAAATTCTGAGAAACTGGGGAGAGTTAGAATGACACTTTTGTAGGCAATTCCAAAGACTTCACAAGTGCCTCACGAATCAGACAAAAGGAGCCTGCTTGTATTTTATTACAGCGTAAAGTTTGCACTATAAATAATACTAAGGCACTTGATCTCCTCTCTATTCTTTTCCTGATCCTCTTTGTTTTATTTTCAGAATACTAGATTTTTCTCTTTTAGGAGGCAACAGTTCAGGCTCTGGCCTCCCTTCTGATTTTCTCCCTGCTGCTGCTTTTCACCAGATACACTGTACTCCTAGCCATGACACTGCCAGGTCTACATAAACCCTGGCACAAAGAATGGAACATTTAGGATGTTCTACTGCAGAGAAGAAGTACCTCTTGCACAGGAGCAATTAAGAAAATCTGTCTGCCCTGAAAATAGATGGTACCAATGAAGCATATGGATTAAAAGCTCATGCCAGTCCTGTTGCACCTAAGCCAACTAAATTCAGAGCACATCAAACCAGTCAATAGCTAAAATTGCACAGCCCAGGACCGAGGGGCACCATCTAACCAATTCTGCAGTCTGCAGATAATTTTATGGTAATTGGCGATTATAAACACAGATTTCCTCAATTTTGGATTCCCTTTCTTTATTAAGTCAGCCTTCCTCTCAGGTCAGGTCAGAATATGGGAATTCTCTTCCTCTTTTTCTTTTCTCATCCCAAAAGGAAATTCTACAGGACTCCACTACCCTGTAACACACTTGTGATTCCAGTCGACTTGTCTACTGGGTGACTCTCAACTTCGTTTTGGTGGGGGGAGCAGGAAGGAAGCGGTGGTTTCACTCAGATACAGCCAACTAGTCTGTCACGGGAAACTCTTCACGGTGCTGGTAGGGGCAAGAGAAGCATGGGTGAGCATCAGCCATCTGCCTTTGGAATAAAAGGGATGGGACAGACTCAGCTAACAAAAATAGCCAAAATGAGAGCATGGTTAGAAGAGAGACCGAGCTAAACATGAGAGTTACAAAGCACCCCCCACAAATCTCCGATTAACCCCTTAAACAGGGTCCCAACTCATTAATGTAGCCCCTATAGGGTGATGAGCTTTATCCTATCAGGCATTTTAGGAGTAAATATGTGAGACTGCTTCTTACATAGATGCTGAGGAAGGGGAAGGACGCTCCCATCAGCACGGCTGCTATTGGTGCTAGAGATCAACGAATCCCCTAGACTCCATAGCTCCTTCCCCACTAAAAACAAAGATCTGTGCTTACACATACCCAGCGCTGCCCTAAAGCACTAACTCTAACTGCAAAAGCAGTCACTCTGCAGTGGGCACCTCTATACAGAAAGCGTCCTCCTAATAACAATACCTTAGCAGCCCTTCATCACTGCACTTCCACAGCACTACTACAGTAGGTTTCCTGACACTTTCCACTGCCAGACCTTGTTTAAAGCAACTCTAGCTTTGCCAAACTTTAAATATGCTGGCTGAAGCTTTCCATGCCTCATGTTTCCCTGACACTAATGATTTTCTGGGTACATCGAATTGGTATGAGAAACAAGTCAATGTCAGGAGCCCTCCTGAACAAGACAAGAGTGTTAGTACCTTGCTTGTATGCCTTCTATTGTTCCTAGCCACAGTTTAAAAACTCATAGGAACTATTTAACCAAGTCTAAAGAACCGAGGTGCCAGTGCACAAGACACTATAACGGTCTCAAGTTTAGCAAATATTAACCAACATGCAGTTGCATCAGAAGTCCTGAGGCTAGCATTACTTCCATATACTGGATAAAGCCTTGTTAAAGGTTGGCAGTTTGTAAAGCTTTCCAAGTATTTTTGTTCAAGGTGAACATGCTCCAGATGATACCTGCTTACCAGCTGAAAAGGCACCACTTCATGCCATAGAGCTCGCTCTGCATACGGTGGTGGGAACCATGTATGACTTGTCTTGCAGAGGCTCTTATGGTAAAGAAAGGCCTATAATTAGGATACCACCTCCTGGTGTCTATAGTGGGGTCATCATGTCTGCAGTGGAAAGTCCTGGGCAGATGGAGACCACAGAGATTCCCTTATGTCAGTTTTCTTGTGGCATCCAGCAATTACTGGGAAACATACTGGAAAAAATTGCAGCCCCTTCAACACTAATGACAGTCCATCTGGGTAACAATCGTGCTGCTCAGAGCCACTAGCTCCATGTGCAGGAGCCCAGGTTGTTCAGCACAGCAGCCTGCTACAAGATACAAGCTGGTTACGTGATACTGGCCTCACAAGCACACCCTATGACAGGGTACAGGATTTGCCTCCCTGCTCCCCCATTTCTGCTTTCCTTAAGGGGAAAATAAACACAAACTTGGCAGAAGAGTAAGTTTTGAAAAACCTGCTCTCAAGCACTACAAGAGGCCAGAATAAAGGTGCCCTCTAGAGTTTTAATCCATTCTTTTGCACATCTGTCTTTCACACAATTTTCCAATACAGATCATATGCTTCTTTCTAGGGCTCATGCCTTCTTTAGCTCACAATAGTGGGAGCAAGAAACAGATCAGATCTGTTAAATGAATGAAACTATTGTCCACAGGGACAGAGGTCCCATGAAATGTAATTTCTTCATTTTCTTAAGCATATGCTTATTTTCAACAGGGTGTCTTCCTCAGCTTCCTTACCTCCCTCCAGCTCACAAGAGAAGCTGGGTAGTCTCAGGATAACGGCTTTGCTGTAAGCACCAAGCAAACAAGGTAGGGGATCTCAGCAATAGGAAGCAGGATCTTCTGATTTATGCCTAAAAGCTGCCCTAGAGGACTAGATTACCTTCTTTCTGTCACAGAGCGACTTTGGCAGAGTAGACAAAACTGAATTTCCATAATTAGCACCAGTCTACGCTTCTTGCTTCCCGGACTGCACTTAGGGCATCTAAGTGCTCAACATTTGCTCAACTTGCAGAAGTGCTGAGTGTTCAGAAACACGGCTGCAGACCATGCCCTGAGCACATGAAGTGCTAAAAAAAGGCTGAGTACTACAGAAAAAGATTAGCATTAGGCAAGAATCAGACATTTAAGAGCAGTGATCACTTTGGACAATTCTAGCTTTAGTCTTCCTGCGGTAGCGTTTCCTCTGCAGCATCTATAAGAGGGAGAGTGACAGCACCTCATTTTGCAGCAGGGCTGTTCAGATCCATTCAGTGACATTTGGAAACATTCAGCCACTACAGTGATCAGAGCTACAGAAAAGCCCATGAGGAGTTCAACAGTTCTTCATTCAGCACAGGGTATGGATGGTGTGTCGTAAATAGGGCATGGGGTGACACATTGTATGAGGAGGATAAGAATATTGAATAGCCACTCATTCACTGGACAACATCCATCTTGTGCACTGAATGAAGTAGAAGCCTTGTGGAAAAAAATACAATGTAAACCACACAAGATGATCTTTAATTATATGGTATTTAGGGGCTTACCATCAGGCACACACACAGAAAGGGTGATTGTGGTTACACAGTCTTCATGCTGATATTGTCTAAGGTTTTTTTTAGAGGATGTTTTTACAAGTATAAATATTCCCATTAGATTTTTTTTTTAAAGTAATGCTGGCTAACATTCAGAATGACTGTATAAATTATGTATATAAAGTAATATAAGTTTTCTGTAAACACCCAAGATGACCAGTAAGTATCTTTAAACAAGTATAGCTATATACAAGATATACACAGAAAATTCCATTTTCTGTAGGAATATACAGGCACAAGTACTTTTTACATGGTACTTGAGAGAATGGACTTGAATAACCTTAGCGTATAGAGATCAGTAAAGGCACCTACAGAAGATCTTGCAATGCATTGCAGTGTGGGGATAGACCAGACCCAAAGTGTCAGCGTAGATTTCTTTAAGAGCCCCAAACCCCCAGAGAAGCGGCACTTGGCACCCTTTGCTGCCCCAAGTCACTGTCCTGTCTGCAGGAGCACGTGAGCCCAGACGCACGCTGAGGACACAGTGAAGCAGCCACAAGCAGAGCCTTGCGGGCGCTCACCACTGAGCCCGTAGCTTCACGCCGAAGCAAGACCCCTATTTCTGCCCCTCTTTTTTCCCCAATCCCAATTCATTCTTTGAGAAAAGACTCAGTTGCTACTTTAAATCCAAGACAGACACCTCTGGGCCCTTCATTTGCTTGTGGGACAATTTTACTTTCCTGAACAATTTGCTTGTCATCTGTAAGTGCGTATCTAGAGTACATCTCTGTACGGAGATGCTCAGCTACAGCAGTCATACCTGCAAATGTATAAAGCACAGTTAAATACACCTGGAGTTTCTTATTCCAGTTTAGAGATAAAAGTTTCACAAAGTAACAGTAAAAGTGGGATACAGGAAAGAAGCAGCAAGGGAAGGAAGCTAACTGGGGAACTGTCCGTCTGTGTAAGGAATAGGGAAATGGGTCTCTTAGGCATCCCGAGATTTACAGGAGGGCCAAAAAGTGACTTCCTGCTATTCAAGTCCAGGCTGAAATATAATAAACCACTGCCAGCATAACACTGACTCATATCCATCAGATTTATAAATCAGTACTTTGACAAAGAATGCTCTCTGTTGGCTTCACCAGAGATCATTTTTAACTGCTAAGCCATATTGTTTAACCCACTCACTGTGAAGTGTTGTATCACAGAACTGTTTTTTTGTATAAATGGCATTTGTTAAAAACGATATTAAAAAAACAGACAACTGAAATGTTTTACATTGCAAATATGGAAAGCTACCAGATTAAGGCCTTATGACATAAGGATTAACATCAAAATTAGCCTTATCATCATTTTATAAGTTGTTTAAACTACAAAGGAAAAAAAGTTCTCACAGTTCATTATTCAGGCACTTATTTACTACAGGAGAGATGTACAAAACACATTAAGAAGTTAAAATGTAAACTACTTAAAATTTAGTCTGCGCTTGAAAGGAAAGCCATGCTCGTGTGATTTGTTATCAATATAATTACAGCAATACAAACGTCACCCCCTTTCTGAACAAGAACAAAGCACACCTTTATGCCCACTCTACTCCAGCACAACTATCTCCACATCAAAGAGAACATGCTTCTAGAATAAAGACTTTTTACCTTAGTCCTTAAAGGCTTAGATATCTATGTCTGACTTTTTTTTTCCCCTTCACCTAATGCTCCTTAAAAATTCAGCTCCTCAATTACAGACTACAAAAGTGTTACCAAAAAGATTAGGTCCAATTCCTGCCATTTATCACTAGTGGTGCCATTGAGGTTTTAGGTGGTAAGAGGCTCCTGCATCACTCAAACACTTGACAACACTCCCCTTTGCTCCACAGGACCTAGGGTGAGCAGCCCACGTGCGCAGGGTGATCTGTGCTCCACCTGATGCACAAATGCATCGGGAAGACGGAGCGGAAGCACTTCCAAACCCCATGACCTACCTGAAAGCCAGTTCATGGCTTTCCATAGCCACGTGTGCTGGGGTCACACAACACTCAGGTGTGCCGCACCCCGTAACACATAAGCACAGGAGCAGACGCTGCTGTTCCAATGAGCAGGCACTGCCTTTCCAACGGGCTCCCTGTCTCCGCCAGCCCCAGGAGGAAGCTGTGACTGAGTGCAAGGCCACACCACAGACGGGATCCTCCGCAGCACGGGCAAGTGACAAGCGACAATGCGGCAAGCGGTGCTCACACGCAGCAGCACGAGGCAATGAGGAGCTCGACCAAAGCTAAAACTTCTTGAGTCTTTTGAAGGCGATAGCAACAAAGCTGTGCCACAAATAATGAAATTGGGCTTTCCACCCGCAGAGCGCTCAGGCTGCCTCAACCGCGCATCCTCCTCCTGCAGGATGGATGGGTGAAGGCACCTGGGCGAGGACACGCCGGGCACCGCCGGATGGCTGAAAGCTCCTACCCGGCCAAGCCCGGCTTTGCAGCCCGGGGCTCCGCGCCAACCCGCCCCGATCCGCGGTTCCTTCGCGGCGCGGGCACCGCG
>NW_010584182.1:75740-92683 GCF_000705375.1 Tinamus guttatus | reverse complement strand
GCAGATTTTTCCTGTTTCTCCTCTGTCCCCTTCTAAAAGATAAAGTGCGACATGGTTGTTGTTGAGATCATCGTGGCCCCTCTAGTGAGCCAGGGTTGTCATGGGACTCCCTGCATAAACAGAGAGAGTTTTCAAGGATAATACACAACCCAAATGAGCAGTCGTGTTCTGTCAACACAAGTCTGTGTGTTTGTAAGGACCCTTGAGCGTGTTTTTAAAATTACTCGGGTGGGTATTTTTAGCTGTGAGAGGCTCTCCGGCCTCCCCTAACACACGGGGCCTGTTCTCTCCTGTCTCGCCCTCTCCCGGGCATTGCTCCGGCTTGGCTGCAGCTCCCACGGAGGGATGTGCCAGCCGAGCCACTGTCTCCCGCACCAACACGGCCTCTTGTTATTCAGGCTACACTGACATCTGTTGGCTCTTATCAACCGAGGTTGTGAAAAACAAAACCAGGCGGTTTCATGCTCTGAGATAGTGCTCAGGGGCAGAAACAAATAACTGAGCGAGTAATCTTGCAATAACACTGGCTTGCGTCCAGCAGTGATAAGTAATTCATGCCGTACTGTCCAGCAAGGAGGGTCAAATAAGTTTAAAAACTAAGGGCCTCCTGTGCAGTCAGCAACGGATCATGCTCCTTATGAAACATGTCATTCCCAACAACTGTCATTCCAGTTCTGTGGCTCCCATTAGATCATATTCTGAGAAAATGCAGCAGTTTCCTTTCTGGAGGAGAAGGCTAAAGCCTGCTGCAAGAAGCTTCGTGTTCCATGTTGTTAAGTCCATTTGACTAATTAAACCAGGAGTGGGACATCACTGCTGTTTGCTGAATCAGTGTTTGAAAAGATCAGACTGCATTTGGAAATGACAAGAACTGAGCAAATTTCAGCTGAATGACCAGGATCTTACTCGAATGCACAACCTCCATGGCATGACTTCATGTTCGATGTAATCACAAAGAACAACGGGATGTGCTGGAATTTATCCAGCATCCTGCAAGTACTGTCCTCATACGTCAGACTCGAATTCACACAAGCAATATGAAACTTAACTGAAGTAGGGAACATTGCTACCCACTTCTCTGTTAGTCTTGGTGATCAAGCAATTGCAGGCCTCTTTTTTTAGTGACCTTACTTCCTAACTAAAAAAAAAAACAAGAAAGAAAAAAAAGGCAAAGAAAAAAAAAAGCCACTAACTAAGAACATAAAAAAATAAACAAAACATCCCTAAGTTTTGGCAAGTCTTAAGTATGACTGTGCAGCCCAAGGGGTTTTCTTGGAAGCTCACTGCAAATACAGCACACCACTCATCTGGGTGCCGATTTGGCTGCAGCATTTGTGAAGGAAAAATACAGCAAACAAGTACGCAGGGAAGTATTGTGTGCCTGGAAGGAAATTACATGGAAGAGAACTTCTAGGACAGCATTGACTGGATGAGGAGGCTTGGGTTGCTGAACAAGGAAATTGCCGGCGGCTGTTTGTTCCTGTCGCGTGCATGGGAACAGGACGCCACGTACAGCGTTTGCAACTGCCCTACACTGCACCAAAGAAATTCAGACTGCTCTCATTTTCCCTTTTGCATGGGAATGATCCCAGAAATCCATTTCCCTGCTATTCCCCACAAATACTTGTTAAATGCTTTAATCACCAGCACTGAGTTTGGGCCTTACATTCTCTTTAGTAGGAGTCAAATTGGCCCTTTGGTTTTAAATAGCTTGTGCTGTTTAGTTTTTGAAAAGATTTAGAAGAGAATTAGGTTATTTTACAGCTTTACAAATCTCCCCTGGTTGACTGCAGCATAATTAGGTTGTCAAAATTCCACCAGGAAAGGTTTCATCTGTCTCTAAGCACTGGAAGTTCAGTATTTCACTCAGGAGCACTGGGCCAGGCTGACTTTCCCTGTTAGACTTGGTTTTCTCGTGCAGCTTTAAATGGGAAAACAGCAGGGACACAATGGACCCACTTTCCTGGTAAAAGGCACATATCAAAGTGATGGGAAGCAGCAGCCCTGCAGGAGAGTTTAAGCTCCCCCATGCACCTTCTCTTTATATAATCCTATTGCCTAAAACCTCATGCCTTGCTTCTCAGGAAGACAGCGGAAAAGAGAGGCACCAAGTCATTGCAGCTGCAGCTATAACTGTAATTCTGACCATTTGTGCACTGCTTCCAGGGCAAGATACGCAGTGATGGGAAGGAGGGCAGGGAAAATGCCTCCCTGCAACGCCAGAGCTGCATCTGTTCTGCATTACACAGTCCCTTGACCCCGGGTCTGGGAACAAAGTCAGAGAATGTCCCCAGATACGAGCGCTATGATAAGGCAGTTGATCACAGCAGTAAAGTAACTGATTTTGCTTTTTCATTCTTTGCTCACGATAGTATGGCCAATACTATAGTTAATGAACTGCAAAACTTCAGTGAGGGTACAGAACTATGACAGCATAGTGTTTTCCCAGGGGACAGTTATATATGCACACAGAGACTTTTTTCGCCTCTGTTATATCACTATGAAATTGGTTTCCCTGCAGAGTGCAGTGGCCGAGTTTGGGAGACCATCCTTTGAGCTCGCCGGCAGCAATACTGCAAGCTGCCAATAAGGCAGAGTGTGCTAATCCTCTAGATGTCACCACTGCCACAGACTTGTGGATGTTGGGTCCCGCAGTATCCCCCAAGTCCATCCTCTAAGCACAAAGGATGAGCTACTGGAGATGGCCAGCTTTAAAGATGGCTTTTAAATCCCTACATCACTATAATAACAAGACTCATTAAAGTGAAAACACAAACAAAAATAACAACCCCCAAATCTTTCATTTCAAGACCTTGGGGGAATGAGATGCAACTTCAGTGAGGAAAAAGCCTGCAGCCCTCCTGGAAGTGCAAAGCATCCCTGACTCTCCAAACTGAAAATAAATAAAGAAAGAAGCCAGAGGATGGAAGGCAATGAAGTCTTTTCACATTAAGAAACTGCCTCATCTGGCAAAGAGCCCAGCAAACACAGTACAGCATCAGCAACAGCTGAAGAAGCCTACAAGAGGAACAAGACAAAATATGTATCATCTTATGGGACTGAAAGGAAGCCAAGGGATTCTTGCTTTCAGAGCTGTTAAGCCAGAATTTTTCTGTTCCACACCAAGAAGACTTTTTTTTTTTCTCCAAACCTTTATCTATATTGGGAACTGAGTCAACTTTTGTAGAGCTAGCTAGAAAATGTGAAAATAAGAATTTTAATTTACAGAGTTAACATTTGTCAGAAATAAAACCAGTATATTTTTGAGAGTGTGGTTATTTTCATCTATCCATTAACCAGTAGTTACAAATGTTACTGAAACATCTCAGTGATGCTAAGATGTACCATGATGCACAAAGATGACAGACACCTTGCTGAGAATTTCTGCAAGTTCCAAGTTCACCAATCTTGTGCCTTCCTTATTTTCCCCTAAATTCCGCTTCTATATAGTGATAAAGTCAACCCATAAATAGCAGCAGCTTTTTGTTGTTATTTAAACTATAGACGAATCTTAGGCTGTATTTCCACAAAAAAAAAAAAAGAAAAAAAAAGTGTTATTGCACTGGAGATCTCAGCATAATGTCTGATTGGAAGCAAGGCATGGGTTGCTTGCTTTCACCTAGTAATTCCAAGGTAGATATGACAGGAAATTGAGTTATTAAAAAAATCATTTCCATAATGTAAGCATCTCTCATTGCTTTAGTTTGCTTTGGATTTTGGAAGGAAATCTCGAATTACAACACGTGTAAGCGCACCTTATGAACTACTGACTAGAGACCCCAACCAAAGCCACGCAATTCTGAAGCTCTGGCCATTGCCTCTGTGCTGCAGTTTCTCCTCAGGGACTGAGGGGTAGATAAATTTTGCTCAGTAGTTCAATGACACCTCAATTTCCAGCTTAGAAGCAAAAGCATAGCCCAAGTCAGTGATGTGGAACAGATAAAAGCAAAGAAAGGTAGAAAAGGACATAAATTTCTACCAGTTTCCAGAAAGTGCTGTACAGGGAAGAGTAAATATTTATATTTTGGGTTGTAACACCTTCCCATCATTTTAATCATCCCATCATTTTAATCATCATGTGTTCATATAACACAAATGACTTTCTTTTCTGTTCCATTTTAAAATGTGCTTCCCTTCACTATGATGCCAATCATTTCTGAAGTGGTATTTTTCACTGGGCAGCAAAGGAGAATTAGATAAGCTTTATTATTTTGCTGATGGCATTTACTGGTGCTCCCATTATGAAATAATTCTGTGTTCAGCTAGTGCCAGAGTAGTTATTTATGGTCCTTCCAACATTTTAGATATAGGATGCAATGTTAGCTATCATGCAGTGTTCACATATCACAGAGAGGCTTATAGGACTGAATTAAATCCAATTGAGAGTAGAACAGTCTTGGAAATGAGATACATAAACAGAGGAGTACATTTAGTCTGCAAAGCGTGTTCGTTAATTGACTCACTCATGCTAGGAACTTCGGAAAGACGAGTTCCTCTCTGGGACTGATGCTCCGCAGCGACGTTGACCAAATCCCTTTGGACAGGCCGGGTAATTAAGGCAGCAGCCCCTGAACTAATTCCCATTAAAGTGTGGGAGTAAGACGCAGCTGCCCAGAGCTAAAGGAAGCGATGGGAACTGCTGTGACTCAGGGTGCAGTCCGGCCACCTGCATTATTTCAACTGAACATACGCATGCAAACATGTTACAGCATTTTGGCTAGTCTCTGCGATGGGAGCTCTGGTTCACCCTATGATTAATTTCCTCTGAAGCTAAGAATAATGTAAAAAGAGATTGCACAAAAGTACCAGCCTCAAAGCAGCTTGTAATTGCTTTTTTGGCAAATTAGTTTAAATGGCTCCATGTTTTCAGAGCTGCAAAGTTTAGTTATGGACATATTTGGCAACAAAATGAGTCCCACCATATACTCTCTGTTGGATTATCTGTTACAAAATCATTAGGCAAAGAGTAGAAAGAAAACTCACAGAAATATTTCATCTTTCACAGTTTATGAACAGCTTCAACAAATAAGTAATATGGCAGAAACAAGAGCTTTTGAATGAGTTGCTAGTGCCAGTGTTACTGAATCCACACAACTGTGCTCTGCCTTGGCTAGTTAATGCTAATTTGAATATCAGTGAGACTATCAACTCAGCCAGCTATGCTGATACACCAGTACTATTTCCAGTCTGTGTGCTAGTTTGCTCAGAGCTGGACTGTTTTTATGGGCTGGCTGCATGCAGAGATCACACTTAGAACTACAGCTGATACAAAATATTTTTGCTCCACTGGAGCAAACACAACACGATGGGCACTGCGGTTGGGAGCACTTACCTTTGCACCCATCAGTCAAAAGCATTTGGGTTAATTTTGGCACATTCCAAAACATATGCAAGAAAATACGTTGAGCAGTTAATCTGCTACTACCTTGGTTGAGTGGTAATCTGGAAAGGCCCAGAACGCTGCTGAAGTAGAGAATTCACTTGTGCTTGGGTTTTCTAGATACAGTCACCAAAGTGAATGGTATCCCATAATGGCCGAATGCAAAACATGTATTAGCCCTGCCACAATGACTCCTTAAAATAAACAGTGATAACAATTCACTTATATTGCTGTTCGTTCTTCACCATTAAGAGAGAAACTGTTATCAAAGATTAGCTGATGCTGTGTATAGTCCTGGTGCCCTGCATCTCCGAAGATATTTAGTAGAATGAAGCAGTCCAGAGAAGGATGGCAAAAAAAACAGAAAGATAAGTAACTACAGGAGGAATGAGGAACAGGCTTGATCTTTCAGCCTGGCAAGGAAATGATAGACAGCACATACTGGTGGTCTGGAAAATGATGTGGGGAATTGCAAAGCATTTGTATCTGAAGACAGAAGAAGGAGTATTTCAGGGTTGCACATATGTTACTGATGAATTTAAAACACAGGCTTTGTTCATTAAAGATTATTAGCGCTGTTTTGCTTTTATTGGTAAGGCAAGAAAGCCTCTGATTTCAATAAAAATTGGTTTTTGTTTCAGGCAGGAAAAAAAACATAAAAGGTGTTTCTCTGCAAGAAAACCAAAACAAAACAAACTCCTGTGTCATTAACTCAAAGTCAAAGTTTACCCGCAAGTTTCTTGTAATAGCATTGTTAAACAAAATCTAAGAAATCAACAGCAGAGAAACTGTTGGTTATCAGATGATACCCTTCACAACGTATCAGCAAACACTACTTCCAGTTTGAACATGATCTGAAGATCAGACAGTCTAAATTTGGTGGAGGAAGTGTAATTTAACATCATAGAGGCATATATTCTCATCATGACATTGCTTACTGCAACAGGAACAGATTCCTACCACAATGCTAATGAGCATCACTTTGATGATGTCTCAAACCTTCCAAAGCTTCAGACTCACCATGGTGAGTATTTAGTGTTTCTTACTGATAACACCCCAGGAACCTGGAATATGTTGTCAGCCCTGTTTGTAAATGGGAAGCTGATGCAAAGAGCTTGGGTGACTATCTCGGGGTTTCACAACGCCCGCGGTGCTGCAAGGGATGCGCACGTCTCACCGTGCTCTCTCATGCTGCTCTCTCTTTTTCCTTAGCTTGGCCTGTTTCCAAGACCTACAGCTGACACAATGAAAGACAGATCTCCATCAAACTGTTGATGAGCAATACTGCATTACTGCATGTAAATCATTCATTTGCTAAGTTTAGCATTTCATACTCAACCCATATAAATACATTATAGCCTATATTCTTACAGACCTTCTTTGTACAGTGTCTAATGAGCCTGGGTCTGGATTTGTCATTATGATTTTGCTAGCTTGTGCATCTCTCACTTGCTGCCTCTAGTTTGGCCACAGAGGACTGAAAGAATTTGCTTTCTACTCTTGGTACTTGACTGCCCGGGTGATTTTATCTGAAATGCACTTAGGAAAGGAAGAGGATTTGTTGTTATTCTGGAGGAGTATCTGGGTGATATAGTCTATTAAATCCTTGCCACAAGGAACTTGCTTCATCGTATGTTTTACTTCATGTAACACACGTCTTGGTGCTGGCACAATAAAGCCAACATCTGCTGTTTCAGGAGGCACCCACAACTTACTTGGAGCAATACATTCCAGCAGTTTCACTTTCTTTTTGATCCAGGCGGCATTTCAGATTGCTTATCACTGCCTGCTGTATCACAGCAAAGGCATTTTCCTTGGCAATTGGTTATTTGATAGTAAAATGCCTCAGAAATTAATTTATGGGTACCAAGAGTCATCACTGATGATATTGTTCCAATCATCCCCAAGTTACAAAGGAGTTTAGATTCCATTTTTTTTTTTATCTGACTGCATTTCTGCTTGAACAGTGTCCAGGTGTCACAGTCCAGTGACATTTCTCATTACTACAGAAGCTGTTTTTGGTGATCATTTGATTAAGGGTATTTCAGCATACCACTGAAATCCCAGAATTGCTAGTTGCCTTTAAAGTAATCAGATATATGCATAATTTTGACTGTGCAGATAGTACCAGTGTGTTCCTCAGAAGTTTCTTGAAACTCTTTGAACCAAAACAGATTCTACTTCTGTCATCCTCTTTTTATTGTAGCATTGAAGCACTCATAAGAGCTTTGCAGTTTTAAACTGCTCTGACTTAAAGCCATTGTCAAACTTCACTGAGTGGTGGGAAAGGAAGGAAGGTTTTTGTGCTGCTGCTTGCATGGCACACAACAGAATATATCACATTCAGGCTCCTTCACAAAGCCAAAGGAATGGGAGGCATAAGTCTATGCTAAATATGTATTTTGGGATTTGCAGACCAAGACTTACTCGTTCCTAAACATATCCTTTCATTCCTATCTACTAGACTGTAGCTAGGAGAACTGGTTTTGTTATTTCGGAGTTGTACGATATGACACAAAGCACAGATAAATGCCAGGCTTATATGACAGTCTCCACATTGATAGGCACTGAATTCAGGAACTGTGTATTCCACTATTCCACTGAATTACTTGTCTTTCCAAGGAGATGGGAAGCAGTCAAGAGTTATGGGCTGCTCTGGATCTCTTTTGCAGGTAAAAACAAATGCCCTTGGCATGAGAGCCAAATTCATTTATAAAACAAAAGGTTTTTCAAGAAAAAACCTCTTGACCATGAAAAATCCATCAAGTCTTCCAAAAGAAGTGGGGAATTTGTCTCCATTCCTGTGCCTGGGTGGTCTGCCATGGCAAGTGGTGAGCACTGCATTCTTTTGCACACCCCTGCCTGCTTCCCACTGCTGTGCTCTCGGAGAACATTTTCTTCCAGAGAAATCACATACAGCAAAGACAAATGCTTACTCTGCTGGCCCAGCACACTGGTCTGGGGCAGGAAGCAGAGGTGCACCAGAGCATGGGTGAGTGGGTGCACTGGGATCAAACCACACTGTCTCCCTTCCCAGCAGTTAGAACACATCCTTTCTTGACAAGCTTCTAAGAAATCACTTCTGGCTAATACAAACCAGGGTATGACTTTGGTAAGCAAAAGTGAACACTGGGAAGGAGAGAGGGGGCTTATGGACAACATTGTTGGCAAGTATATTATTTCAGAGGAATTAACAGCAGGCCACTTCTCTTGTAGAGAGCAAAGGGAACAATGTGTACCATTAGCAGTACAGGCAAAGTACACAGGAATGTGTAAGATCTTTAGTGCAGACCATATAGTGGATTCTCCAGCTGGATAAATAGACTGGAATTGGATACTAGATTCTCCAAAGGAATGACTGAGGTCACCTAATGTCTGTAACTTGTCCACTGTATTGCTTGACAGCATGCAAAGAAAGGAGATGGAGACCACAGAACAAGAGGAAGCCAATGAGTGCTTCTGGATAGGATCCTTAAGAACAAAGCAAGAAGTTGTCCATGAAATCTCCCAATCCACTGGGGTTTTGTTTCTTGATGTTTTACAGAGCCTGACTATTTCTAAGGCCTGCACAAATCTCCAGGTGTTAGCCGCATGTTTGTGTTTCTGCATGAAAACTGGACTGTGCTTGTCATAATGTCTTAATGCATAATAAAATACATAATAAAACATTTGAATATTTTGTAATATTTTCTTCCATCCTGCAATGCTTGAGGACAGAAAACGTGAACTGCCTGAAAAAGAAGCAAGAATAGTCTGGGATGCAGTATGCTTCACTTCCCTGCTAGTACAGCAAAGGATCTTTGCAAGCTACTATTATATCTATGTGGTAGCAAATATGAAGGTCACCAAGATCTTAGCTTCCAGGTATGGTTGAAGAATGTAGGACATACAAAGTTTAAAGCCGTTCTTAGCAAGATGAAGCTCCCTCATTGTAGTATTGGCTAGGTGTTGGTTAGAGCATGCAGATCTCTAGGGACAGCAGAGAAACTCCCCAGGGTTATATTGCTCCTCCTCCTTCCTTCCTCCACAAAAAGTGATCCAAATAATTAATTGCAATTTTGCTGAGAACTCAGTACTACAATAAAAGATGAATAGGAAGTTCAGGAATAGCTGCTAAGACAACTGATTTGTTGGGTAGGGAGAGAAATTAATAAATATCTATCACACTGTGAGTAACATGGGACACAGCCCACGTTCCTGGCCATGTGATGAGGAGGAAACATGAAGAGACACAGAAGCCCTTCCACAAAACACAGATTAACCCCTACACTTTCTGCCATAAACCCTACCAAACAGCTCAACAATAAGACAGTATTTTACATAGACATATCAGCTTGAAAGCCTTGCAACTTATTAAGAGTCCACCAAGATGTGACAAAGAGAAGACATAAAGTTGTAGAATGTCCTTGGAAGATGGAAGGGAAGTGTGTTAGATACAGATCCGCATAATGACTGTGATCTGTGGTCCAGCAGGGACACAACAGGATTGTCCTTCCCATTTTAACTGCCCGGGCACTACGTCACTACTCTTTGGCCGAGCACCCTTTGAGACGATCAGTACTTGTGCTTTCTATGTTGTAATAACGAAGCTCGTTTTCACTTTGCTGTTGGGACTGAATGAAGCCTTCTCAATGTCTTTCCAGGTGAAGAAAGATTGACCAAACATTTTGTGTTATCTGCAGCACAATCTCACAGATGTTTCCTTACAGAAATCTTAAGTAGAATGCCACATGTTTCAACACTACATACAAAGCTGGTCCAGAGCCAAACATTTACGCTGTTGTTTTGTGTTCGCCTATAACATTGCATGTGCCTCTCAAAGCTGCTTCCTGTTTTGGATATTATATGTTGGGATAGAGATCTTCCAAATACTAGCCAGGTCCAAAGTAAGCTGTGCTCAGTAAAAATAAAAACAATAATATCAGCAGAGGTATAAACACTCAGATGAATAATTATCTCTTTATTATTTCCTGGCTTGCAAACTTACATGCATTCATAGGAGAGGGTCAATTTTAAAAGACATATGCTAAACCTCATCTGGTTAAAAACATGGAAGACTTTGTTATTCTTACAATCGTCTACTTCTTGCTTGTCAAAGCAATATCCAGCAAAGTATATTTTTAAGATCCATCCCTGCCCCCTTTCATGTCCATACATTGAACATTGAATTAGGCTTCTGAACTTGTCCCTTGTTAAGTCTATTGAAAACAAAGGGAAGCAATTTCAGCATCACCAGCAACATTTCAGACATATTTGAAAAGTGGCTAACATTATGAAATTGCTTGTGAAATAGGTTGCTGAAAGAAGCGTCTTGGTGTGATGCCCGGTCTTGTGGGAGTGTGACAGCAGATGAAGGGAGAAAAAAAGCCATATGTGTGAACCAGGTGATGCCCATAGCAAAGAAGTGGCTGTTTTTTTTTTTAGCACCAGACCTAGAGCCACCATCTCCTTGCTTTTAGGGTTAGCCTTATATCTTTGGGGAAAATATTTCCAGATTTTCACTCTGGACTTACTCATTAGGACAGGTTTAAGAGGAAATCAAAAAAGTTATAAAATAAAATATAGTAAAAGTATAGTACTAGTAGGAAAAAAAAAGAAAACATCAAAATTTTAGACAAAGAATGAACATTTCTCATTTTAAGGTAATTTCTAAACCAAATATTGTTTTACTGACAATTTCTATAAGACTGAGGTTGCAAACTATATGCCACAGAGTAATCACGAAATCAATGTTTGTAAGACACTGAATTCAGGTTAAGTGCATGCCCAACTATTAGCAATATTGTCCAAATTTTCTTTTCAACCTGTATGATGGAACTAATCACAATCAGAAAGAAGAAAATTGAGAGCTTAAAGCAAAGCACTAGCCATTCGATGCCACCAGAGTAAGTGCAAGCTCCAGCTCCAAGATGCAGGTAAAATTGCAGCACGTTATAGTTACACAGCGGGGAAGGTTTCTCTGTCCTTGTTCTTGCTTTGGGTTCTACAGAAAATATTCCACATTGCCTCTAAATGGCTGGACCACAACTTCTGTGTGTCCCAAGCACTTTTCACCCTTGTCTCTGGGTCCACAGGACTCTCAGCAAAGATTCCTGTGGCTTCGTTTGCAGCTGAGAGCAGACAGGGCAAATTGCCTCCCTGGCTCACAAGGGTGGCCCTCCTGCCACATACACAACCCACACTGCCCTGAGCAGCCCTCTGCGAGGAGGAACGTCGTCAAGGACAAGAAGGAAAAGCTGGCCATTTTCTCTCTTACGTTACTTTTATGATCTTTGCAGAGCAGCGTGAGGAGGAGAATGACTGCAAAAAAGAGTGGTGGCAACCTTGGGTGAACCACACCTCGAGTAAGGGGGATGCCAATGAGCCATTGCTAATGGGAAGGCTGAGGTGCAGAAGGGGAAAGGCCATTCCCTGCTGGAGACGTGTCCCTGCACACAACCCCAGCCTGCAGGAGCAAAACCCAACTGCCCTCCCATAGCTGCACCACGACCTACCTCATTTAAGAAGGAGAATGTATGTGTTTGAGCAAGATGTGTACGTTTTTCCAGGCTGTCCCTCCCAAACACTAGCGTAGCCTGACATACTTCAGTGCAGATGGAAAATGGTTTTCTTCACAGATGTTCCTATTAGATGTTCCTATTTAGAGCTTCAGAACTGCCTTAAACTGTATTAAAAATACATTAAAATACTAATAAAGAGAGCAAAAACATTAACAGTATGTTCCATTATATTATAGTGAGCATGCTAAAATACATATCTCATTTAAACATAAATTAAACATACAGACTAAAATTTCTAATGGGACACTGATGATTGAGATGCACAATTCATTTGGATTTTGAGGAGAACTCGGTTCCTAATTCTCCTATTCTCCATCTCTCTAAATCTCCTATATCTTCTTGTTTGAACTCCACCATTTTCATTGTTTTGGTAATTCAAACTGGTAATTGCCACCTTTTTGAGAATGACAGTGAAGAGGAGGATGAGCCGGGGCAGTCAGGGAGGCCTGGGGAAGAATCACCAAGGCGACAAACAGAACAAACAGTATTTCAGGTGCAGGACTTTATCTTGGAAAACAGCAGCAGCGAACAGGGCATTAGGTGGGGACCTCAGTCACTTTGCCATGGCAAATTTCTAACCATATCAGAGTTACAGAACAACCCAAGAATAAGAAAAACGGCAAGCAACATGCTAGCAAGCATAGGCAGCTCTTAAGGGTCCAGAGGGGTCTGAGGAAGTGTTAAATATGTATTCCCTATAGTGCATAAGCTACAAATCCTGCAAGGCTATACTGTACAAAAACAGGCCAAAAAATGTGAGGCTTCCTGTCCTCAATGTGCTCCACGTGCTGGATGAAGCCTTCCCTTGTCTCCTGCCCCCATATCCGTGGCTCTGCCCCCATTGCTTGTGAATTCCAGCGCAGCCTTCGGTGATGTGACCTCCACAGGGCTTCAAAAGCCCATTCATTTCAGCGAGCAGTGGAAGGTGCCCAGAATTCATGCGCAGTGGAAAGACGTCTAGACAAAATTTATGTGACTGTGTTTGTATTCCTATATGGCACTGGAGAGGGGAGGACTGAATGCTGGGAAAAGGGAGAAAGAGAGCTTAGATGAACCAGGTAAGGCAATCCGTGCAGCACACATATAAGCCCTTGTACACAAGGAGTCAATAAAATACGAAGATGACTCAAAGTGAGCTTTGCAACTTACTATTGCCATGACAAGATCTTTTTTGATAATACCTATTTTCTACAGCTCTTTGCCTTCCTATTCATTTTTTTTTTCTCTCCGCTGTAGATAACAGTAGTTGTCAAATATTTCTTGCAGTTTGGATTCTTTCCATGGACAACTAAATTGTATTATGCCATCAAGGCAGAAGAACCACTTGTTCTGCCAAATATAGCTGGGACTGAGGAGAGCCTGACTGTGTGAACTTTGATCTCATCCAGCTGCCTGCTTTGCTTTTTCACAGGTCAGTCGTAAAGAAAAAAGGTCCTGTATTAGAAGAGGAAATTATTCTTTATTTTTCCTCTCTAAACTCTGATGCATATTTGCAGATAAATCAAATGCTGGTGAGCGTACTTTGTCTTAATTTTTGTTATAAATCCAAAGTTAACTTCTGTGTTTTGAGGAATATGGCCCTCAGCTTCCAAATCTTGACTTGAAGGTAAGTTTGAGACTTAAATCTCATCTTTGTAAAAGGTTAAATCACTAACCTAAATAGCACTGGCCCTAATTTTTTGGCTTCATGGCTCAAGTAAATGTTGCACAAGGCATATATGCACGTATGCTAAAGTCAAGAAGAAGATGTGCATATACCACATCCATGCACCTATTGAGCCTTGAGAAGGAATCTCAGCAGTAAGAAGAAACTTCTCAGCATAAGATGAAGCAATTTATACTCAAAATGGTGCTTAAAACATAACTTGAATGTTACGTCCCCTAAAAAAGATGCACTTCAGCCCTGTAGTTATATTAATTCCAGTCTTTATAGGCTGCATGCATTAAGGACCTGCAGCCACTCTTCTTCTATTTATTTGATTTCTGATTGAAGCTTAAATTCCAGTGAAACACAGCAGTTCAGAGGAATATCAGAGTGCCTAACCACAATAGCGGGAAAAGGGGAGGCACAAGAGAAGAACATGAAAATGGAATGCAGATGTGGCAAGGTCACCGCTTCCCAAGAAAAGCAGACCATGTGCTTTGAGGTTTTCCCAGAGCGTTTTCCTTTCCTGGGCAATACTGGAGAGCCCCTGTGCAGGATGGGATCTCAGTGCAGAGATAAGACATGAAAATTTATCAGAAACAAGTCAAAGAACCTTGGATGACTCCCTGAGGAAATGAGCAGGCCTAAATTCCATCAAGATCAGGACTTACGTAGGGCACCACTATAACAGGAAAATGAAATGCTTTTTCAGGTTCAGATTCCCAGAGCCAGAGTGAGAGGCCAGTTTGACTTCCAAATTGCTCTTAGTGCCAACTGGGAACAATAAATTTCTAGAAAAAAAGTGCTCATCTCAATCCTGAAATGTTGCTGCTTGGCTGCTTGCACACTGCAGGGCTCGCTTGTAGGCCAAGCTTTGCAGTGAGATGCAAAAGGGAACCGACACCATAAATGCATTTGGAGGCTCTTAGCTCTGCATCTCTCTTTCCACAGCTGTTGGTTGCTAAAGTGTCTGCTTGAATTAGAGAGAAGTAGATAGATAAGAGTTGATGGCTTTTAGCAGAGAAAAACTTTGTGACCTTCAAAAACATATGTCAGGCTTAAATGTAGGATTGGTGCCTGTCTATAAGCAAGACATATCAACAAAGAGCACTGTTCAAAAAATATATTTGAACCCTTCCTTATTCATCGTTTTTGTTGTTGTTGTTGATCTGTGGCTTTCTGTGGCACTACTTAAATAAATAGCAACAATGAACATGAACATGGACCCACATTTTCAGTTATTCTGCTGGAGATGTCCAATCACCGCATGAACTCAGTCATGTCTGTTGGCAAACAGATTCTCCTCCTCTTTATTACAAACCGCAGCCTCCCTGATCCGTTATGGAAATGTTCAACAGCTGCTGACACGGCTGAATCGCAGGCCCAGGCCCCAGCAGCCTTTCGGGTGATGCTCCAGTTTCACCTTGGCACAACAGTTGTGGACTGGACTGCATATTTAGAGGACCATGTTTGGAAAGCATGTATGCCAGGTGACCCTCATCTTTGGCATTCACTTTTGGATGTTTTTCATCTTAGGAGGCATTACTGAATGGTATTAGCCTGCCCAGTTCCATGCCCGAAGGTCTATCCACAGTTTTCAATGGAGAAATGAAAATACGTTCTTTGGCTGGCAAGCTGTGATGAAACTTTTTGGAAAGGGGTAGATAGATGGATACTGTGAAATTCAGTATTTCCAACAATCCATGACTGGGAAGCACAGCGTGTTCTGGGCATTGACTGTGCAAAAACATTTGATTAATAGTAGCTTATTTTGCCTCTGCAGACAATTCTGTCTGTGGTTCGTATCTCCTCACATGCAGTAAAAAATAAATAAATAAATAAAAATTGACCTGATAAGGTGGCCTAAGTCCTATCAGGTAAAAGAGCCACCTGCATATGTATGAAATATGGTAAAGGGAAAAAAACAGCTGAAGTATTCACCCAGCCGTAGCTATGTCCTGTCAAAGGTTCTTCTCTATAGGTAGACACCAGTCTTGGGCTTTTTGTTGTTCAAGCTACAGAGAAAAGAACAGCAGAGAGCAGGGCTTCCAGTTCTGGCACGTGGCTTCTACACTGAATCTTGGGTTTTGCTTGGTTCAGATTTGATCCAGATTTTAACACAGAGTCAAATCAGTTCTTTTGAAATTGTCACATTTATGTTCTTTAAGGAGAAAGAAAAAAACAAAACAAAATAAAAAAACATCCCTTGCACTTTCATGGGAAAAATACTCAAATCCTCTGATCTGCTCATTTCCAGGAAGTTTAACGGAAAACATGTGGCTCGTCTTTGGTACTTAGTCAAATACATTTATTTTGGTGTCCTAACCTATTGGATCAAACACGACGATCCAAGTCGTGTCCTCGGTACCTTTCTTGCAGAGAACTACAGTTGCATCAACCTCTCCCTATTTCAGGGTAAGGGCAGCAACGACATTCAGCTTCTGCAGCCGAGTATGCAAACTGCAAGCCTGGCCCTACTCGCATAAGGGCCAATGGCAGATTCCTGCCATGGTTTATTTTAGGATACTTGCAATATATGGAAATTGCACTGAAAAGAATCTTTGCAGGAAATGAGAGCAGTATCTGAAAGCTGTTGTTTGGCCACTGAATACAGACCGCGTTTCTTAGTGCCATGGTCAGCCTTACCCCTTCCCTGATGGGGGACTGTTCCAGTTCTAGATAATTACTCCAGGAGTATTTCAGACACATGGTCTCATTTCTGGCAGCTGCCCCTGCACTAAATTCTCTCTGGTGTCTGGAACAGCTGCTTATTCCTCCAGCTTGGGCCTTTGAGATGTAAATAGTGTAATCCAGCTTCAAGAGGCAAGGAAATATTAGCAGAATTTAATGTAAATATTGTATAAATCATCCCAAAATAGCATGGCCATGGGATGAGCCAAAGACACTAACAGAAAGTTAAACAGACTAAGTAAATACAGACTAAATATATTCTCCTCCTGGAATTGCCACTGGAACAGATCCAAATAGGAAATAAGTTGAAATGTAGTCTTGTGGCAGTGATATTAAAAAGCCATTGGCCCATTTGGTGACATTTAAAATGAATTTTATGTACTCAATGCATTTTTAATACATGCTGAGTTAAATATTATCCAATCTATAAAAAGATTATGGAAAGAATGTCTGTTTTCATATGGGTGGACACTGCCTGGAACTCTCTCTGTGGGTTTTGTGCAAGGGGAGCGTTTGAAAGAAAAAAGAAAAGAGCAGCCCTGCTGTAAGCTCTGTGCCTAGATTTCAGCAGCACATGCACAATTCATTGCACTGCTGATTTTGAACCCAGTTACTTGCCTATTCAGAGAGTAGAGGTTGTTACACATTAAGAAATCAGCATTTACAG
>NW_010584182.1:58565-74146 GCF_000705375.1 Tinamus guttatus | reverse complement strand
GTTGTGCATGAGCAGCGCTTATTTGGTGAACTCGGCTCTGAAACACTTTCTTGCGTGGTTAAGAAAATTTTGCCCTAGAGTAGACCACCCATCTAAAGTGAGGAAAGAATAATGTGGATGGGACACAGCAAGAGATGCTGTTAAATGAATTTATAAACCTATCTTTTTGCTGTTGCTTGTGAAACAGCTTTTTCTCAAAAGGTCCAGGAACGAAACCACCTTCTTCCAGACCGTAACCCTAAAACGCCAGCAGCTGCCCCCAACTCATCCTCAAGCCAAACTAGAGTGGGGGCCTGGGGAAGCTGCCCTGTCCTGGCTGCTCTAGCAGGGCTTGCAAAAACACGCAGCTCTGATCCCCAGTGACAAAGTCCATCCTCCTGGTCTGTGATTTTTGGCAGGATACAGGTAAAAAGACAAACAACTACTACCCATGTCACACCTTTGTGGTTTTATTTTTGGTTTACCTTACCTTGCTTAAGCAAACTTAAGCAGTTACTCAGGCTTTGATTTCCTCAGTATTTATCCTGTTTAGTCCTTCTATTGCCTTTCAGGTACTTGCTATTAGATTTCTTTCCTACATCGGTCAGGTGCCGTAAGCACCTTCCAATTCCAGCATGGCACTTCCACAAACAGCAAAATAGAAGAATACGGTGATCGGCTGTTTGGCCTTTACCAATCTGTCTCATTGTAGCAAAACACTGCAAACTTCAAAATTAGAATAGAGATTTTTGATTTCACAGCAGTGAAATTAGAATATTTTAGTACTAATTTCAGTGGTCACACAGAATCAGTAATGAAAGTAACTGCCCAACTCTTCACCCACCACAGGTCTTGGTACCAAACAGTGCTATATGGCATGCCCAGAACACCAGGGAGATGGGATTTCTGTCTCCGAGATGATTGATTCTTTTGGAGGAAAAGGGAAAATTAAAAATAAAATACTGTCCGTGTTTCCTCAGTGTTGCTGGACTCTATACTGTCATCAGTACGTTTATTAGAGATTTATTCAATGATATTTTGCATTCCACATGGATTGTGTTCTGAAACTTTGCACAACTATCTTCTTGCTGAGGGAACTCTTTTCTGAACTCGTTTTTATACAGGTCTCCAGGAACTATGATCAAGGGAACCAGGGAATCAAAACCACACCAAAGGAGCAAATATTAGAAATAATGAAATTCTGTTAAAAAAAAGTTACATTCTAAGAATCAGATATAGCCACAAAACCCGAATGAAAAATGTTCCTCCTTCTCCCTTCTGTGCTGAGCTTTCCACAAGGTCTTTAATCAAAAAGACTGATGTTTAAACCAGACATGTACCTCATTGCTGGAACTTCCTAGCATCAGTTCTCTCCAGAGATCACCTTGCACACAAGGAAAAGCATAATTTATTACAATTCAGTTTGACTTTATCGGCAAAGCAGCCAAAAGCACGTGCTGGGTGGGATTTTCCAGCGTCAACATTCGTGTTGAGCCAAGAAACGTTTCCAAAGGCTGATGCTTCAATCCACAGGGCAGGGACCAGCACTGATGAAAACCCAGTCGCTCCATTCCCAGCTCTGCTGCTGGCAACACACGAACTGGGACGAGTCACTTCCCATGGGTGTCCAAGCCAAACTATTACTTGTAAGGGCCTTGTGACTGTCTTATATACAAAACATGATGCATCCCATTCCTGATTCCTGTTGAATCAATCAAATTAAGTGAATCAGCACAAGCTCTTCAGCACTGCATCGAGCCGCTCAGTGCAAGCTATTGGTCTGTTTTCAAATGCAGGAGTGCTGGGAAGATGAATTTGAACAGAGCAATGAAGTCACACATGAAACTCTGGAGCACTCAGTGTACTCAGAAATGTAAATAACACTATGAGACGTCACATGGGATACGTAAGCTGCTTTAATAATAATAAATTTATTAAGTGGCAAGAAGCCACTCTGTAAACCGATTTTACTCAATCACAGTCCCCCTAGTTTTTTTTTCCTTATTTAGCATGAATTATTCTGTAATTTGCATGTGGAAGATTTACATAGATACATTCTGGCCCACTCTCTTGTTGATTTTACTGGTCAGCAAAACATTAAACATGCAGAAACAGCACCTTATTAAAACTAAATGCGTTTCTCATTTGCTCTTTTGCTGCTAAGCTAAATTGTCACCGAATAAGCCAAATCTACAGTGGTCTTCTTCCTCATCCTGTGTTCCAAGATGTAGTGGGGCCTGCAGAAATGTCTGATAAAACCTCACATAAAACAAGTAATTCAGAAGGCTGTGTAAGCGAGAGCTGCAGTTGCTTCTTCAGACTAGAGAGAGCGTCTCATGCATTAAATGCACTTAGTTTTTGTGAGGTGCTCCAAGGAGGATCTGCCATCCCTGATACAGTTAGTAGAGCCTGGAGTCTGCACCACTGGTATCGTTCAGCCACTGTGTGCACCAATAATTTAAAAACAAAACAACAAATCAGGCTGTTTTATCAGAAACAAGTAGTAAATCTTATCATGATATTAAAAAAAAATGGCAATTTCTGATGTGTGATTTGTCATTGTTTGAGGATGAATCAGTGCAAAGTGAGGTAACACGTGCACCCCGTCGCCTGGGACGGGCGCACGTTAAACCAGGCGGCGCCTTTTGGAATCCCGCTCCATGTCTTCGGCGGGAGAGTCTCCATCGCATCCTAGTGGGGACACCATGTTCAGCAGAGGGTCTTCAGACGCCCCTCCAAACAGGGAAAGCAACAAAGCCACGCCGTAACCAGTAGCTCGTTCACCCTGTGGGGAAAAATAATCACAGAAAAAAAAAAAAAGTGGTTTTACTATAACCTGGGCTAGTTTACTCGGGGGTCCCTGGCAGGCATCCTCAGCTTGTGGTTCTGTACCCATATTCCTGGAATCTAACCAGGAATCTGTCCTGGTGAAATTAAACCAGCACATCAGTCAATTCACACAAGAATAGAGCTCACAATTACTTGAGGTTGGATTTGTGCTGACAATATTTGGGGCTAAGAACACTCCATCCAACATAAGCATAGACTTGGAATATGAGCTGAAGAAATCAGGTCAAAAAAAAAATATATATATGTATGTACTGTGTGTGTGCTTGCGCGCACACGTGCTTGTACATATATACAGATACAAAAAAGTTCCAGGCAAAGGGGGAACACTAGAGCAAACAAATAATTTTCCCTGCTGCCAGGCAGCAGGCAGAAAAGAGAAAAGTCTGGTCAATCACCTTGAAGACCATGAAGGGAAAAACTGGCTGACTTTCCATGAACAGTGAACAACTGAGCTAAAAAACACAGGTTATTGAAGTTAAGAGTTAAAGAAGCTTCCACTTAAAGTGATTTTAGAACATTTTAAAATCAAAATGAAATACATGGCCAGACAAAGCTACCAGAGCAAAGGAATTTGATTTCCCAAATAGAGATGAAGAGTCAAAGCACTGCAAAACACTCTTCCTCTAATTCTCTCCTTGCATTTAAAAGGACAGAATTTGGGATCTCTGCAGTTTTATTTCCTAGGGCAGCAGGCCAGGTGGATTGTCAGACACATGGACACACTCACCGCATGAACAGGGGCCGCAATGTCTATATGGACCCAAACTCCGGGCCAGTCAAAGCCAATGTGAGAAGCAATGAAGAGTCCAGCACAGGAGCTTGGAGTATTGTCTCGGTCCTGTAGAAACAAAATACACTTTTCTTGCAAGAAAACCAGATGTGTTTTATTTTTTGACTGTGAGGAAGGCAGTGTGCAGAGCTCGTTCAAAGTTTAATGGCTGGGCCCTAAAACCTAAGGCCAGCTAACCAAATATACTGACCCTAAGTATCAATACAGAGACACTTGATCTGTAAAATATCTAAGTAAATAATGGTTTTCAAAGTCCTTATATGGCCAATTTTTAAAATTTATTGCTCACTGGAAAAGCTTTCTTCCACCATGAACAGGCCAGTGCATTACCTAGGATATGCAAAGGAACATGAATCAGAACACATCTTTCTTTATTACATAAAGGATGTACAGGAAAACTTACTGCCACAGAGTTCTTCATATCAGCTACAGCAGAGGTAAATTCACTGAAGTGGAGCTCAGGGCAATACACAAGAGGATGGACCAAGTCTCCACAGTTCCTACCAGCTTTAACACAAGCCTTTTCCCACTCTTCGTTGTTGGTCAGGACAGCAGCATGATACTTTCCTGTAGCAATTCCCTAGAGAAAGACAAGACACAATCAGGACACATTCACCTTTATTATGCCAAATTCTCTACTCCTTCCTCTCCATTAACAGCTGCTTGCCATCTAGCAAGACCACTAAGAAAAAGTCTTGAAGCTATTTCGCATTTCATATACACGTTTTTTTTCCAGTCACTAACCAAACTATATGACTTGAATATTCTTAGAAAAAAAATCAAATCAGCAATGAAATACAAATAAAATAGCTAACACACCTTATATTCCATCAGTGTTTGCTAACAAACATTGCCAATGTACCATCTTGCATGGTCAGAACAGTTACTTCCTTCCAGATCTACCAAATCCAGAAGCCCTCAGTGCCTCAGTTTTCCAGTAGGATAATGAGGGGAAAATCTTACAGGATTAATGTTTACACCAATGCAGGCCAGGATTCCTGCTAAGGAACATTTAACTAACTGCAGTATCCTCAGAATGCAGTAGTACAACCCTGGCCCTCTCTTATCTGACCTTACGGTAATGAAAGCTTAGGAGTACTTTACTCAACCATGTCAATCTCTTGTGCCAAGGAAAAAAGTCAAACTGAACTTTCCAACACCCACATTTAAATCACACGCTTATTTTCATCATTAAGAATGGCTACCATTTTCTTGTTCATTAATTCCACTTTGGGGAATCCAGAAACAGACTCACAGCAAATTGAAAATAGCAATTAAATATGAGTGAAAGTTCTGCTAATTATAAGCCTACTAAATTGCAAACACTGGATCACTTATGTCACCTGCTAGCATCATCAAAAAATAATTTTTCCATAAGTTACACAAAACAGAAAACCTACTAATTTCTAGAAAATGTTGATGGCACATGTCATCTCTGAACGCTTAGTACACACAAAACGTTACAGCTTTCTAGGGTTACTGCTGGTACCTTTTTTTCTTACATAAGTTTCTGAAGCCATCACCAGGTACCAGTTTGTGATACGCAACTTCCCCCTCAACTCAGCAACCCGGTGGATGAGGCAAAGCTGCCAACGATGCACAGACGTGAGTGCGACGTCTCCCTGCCCGTGAGCAGCTTTGCACCAGTACCTGAGCTCCAGTGAGGGTGGCCATGTCAAGAATGATATCGGCTCCAAGATCTTTACATGCATAAGCTACTCCATCAGCCAGTACCAGCCTGCCTTCTGCGTCAGTGTTATTGATTTCCACAGTTCTAGAAAGAAGACAGTGCATTGAAAATCTAGAATACTGGATAAGAAAGCAGGTGCAAATCTAACGTGCTTTTTAACTCAACTCTGAAGTCTGTATTGCTGCGTAATCCCTGCTTGCAAGCAGCCAGGCACAGCAAGCCCCAGTAAATGTTTTTATAGACAATAGTGTCCTCATGGTAAGGTCTACCTGCTGGGGCTGTCCAGTGCCCAGAAGGTCAGGCTGGGATCTTATAAACTACCACCATGCAATTATCATCATATTCCGTTTAAAACTATATGAAATACTTAAAAAAAAGGCTAGCCTGTTCCTGGGACTGAGACAACACAGACTACAGCTGGACACAAGGCATTGGCTGTAGGTGAACACAGCACATGCTTGACAGCACTTTAAGGAAACCCTGCCTCAGGATATTATGTCCATACTATATGGATTTTCACGTGCACTTATATATCCAACAGGAGACTCAGAGCACACAGGAACGTCACTCCTGTGGCTGTCTGAAAGACTGTTATCAATACTAGAGGGGTTGCTGAGGGACAGACTCACACTTTGAACAGAACTCAATAGACAGAATCAAAAATCACGTTTCTTCTCAAAGCAGCTGTTAAAAGGGATAGATACAATCTTACTTTCCAGAGTAAAGGACATGAATATCATCAGGTCTTGTCGCACGTGGTCCAACTGCATTCTCAGCCAAACAAAAAACAGCATGAAGATTGTCTTTAAAACCCTGTAGCAACAATAGGGGAGAAACGGGTTTCAATTCAAAACATCAATTTATTGAGACTGAAACCAGTAAGGGAATACAAGCTGACACAACAACACTGATTACATGGGAAATCTGTGAGAAATGCCTCATCATCTGAAGTCACATCCAAGAGCTAGAGAATGAGGATGAGAAGAATTTATCTAATACTTGTTTCAGAGTCCTCACTGGAGGAAACGGGAGCCTATGAGCAGCGCAGGGATCTAGAAACCCTTTGACAACTGAGCAAGTGAACACACAATCTTCCCCCGGTGGCAAAGTATCTGCATTAAAATGTCTCCTACACGCAGCGTGCAGATGCAACAGGAGGGCAGCTCTGTCTGGTCACCGAGATCCCAGGGAAGAACAATTTTGTGCTTTCCAGCCAGCTTTTGTTAATGCCCACAAGCATCATTCCAAAGGCCACTAACTTACCTGGACATTGCGGGGCTCACTGAAAACAAGGCCTGCACTGCTGAAGTGCAGTATCCCTGTGAGAAAAGCAACGAAATACATCTCCAAAGATGTACTAAGATAAATGAAGTGGCATAACCCTAACAGAAGCTCACAACAGAGGTTACAAACCCCAGGGCCAAACCTTGTAACCCCTTCATCTTCTGTAGCCATAAGGGAAAGATCCAAGTAACATATGCTTTCAGCATGACAATTACGAAGACTTGTGACAGCATATTACACTGCCAGTCAGGATGTCTGGAATTACTTTCCAATCCCTATATTTTCCATTGCTTTTATTTAGCCTCCAATAACAACAAAGATACAATTTGGGGCTATTTGAGAAACTGAGTTCCTCCCTATCATTTCAGCATTATTGGGAGAAAGCCTACAGTAATAACAGAAAAGAATGGAAGGGAAAATGCTAATAGGCAGCCATTTACAAACCGTGTGTTTTCTCTGTAAAAACAACCCCAGATGAACTAATTCCACCCCCGAGAATTCAGCTGGAAAGCAGCTCTGATCATGGCAATGCTGGAACATGGTACTCCTGCATGTCTTGGTGCTTCTCCCTGCTGCCAGTCATCTGACACAGCCTCCTGTGCCACAGACCCCAACCCTCAGACCACAGGTCGGATATGGGCTAGCACTATCTACCTCTTTCCATATGAAAACAAAACAACTACAGTTAAGATTGAGTTTTTTTTCTTTTTTAAATATATATCACTCCTGCAGGGAGGCATGCAGCATTTTCAAAATCCTTTTTTTCCTCTTAACCTCCTCTTCTTCTTCTGCCAGATTCCATTCTGGTTTACTCTGGTTTAAAATTAAGTGCTTATATGGTTACAGGTGATATTTTAAAATATGATTTTGTTTGTACAGTGACTATAGTGTATGAAAGGATCCTATGAACAGACAGCAGCATTTAACAAAGGCAGAATTTCTCTTCAACTGGGACAGCTAGCCTTAAAAACATTGAATTCCTAGGAAAACCAAGATCAGTTTTACTAGGAATCTCTTGAAGAAAAATGGACACGCTGAATAAACTCATGTCCTGAAGGCCAAAGAGTGAATGCATCAGTCGCAGACTTTCAGAATAATGGGCAGCATCTGGAAGCTATAAAGTAATTTCGCAGTTCCTTGTCTAGTCAGGGGCAAACAGCACTGCAGATGAGATAACATTCCATCCAGGACCCACTGCTTTGCCAAAACGGTGTGTGCAGCAAAATCCCCCTCCATTTGCCATCTCACCAAATTTCAACGAATTTTCCTCTTCTAAATGGGACATGTAGTTAATCTACTGTCTCGAAAAAAAAAAAAAAGGTATCTGCTGCCACCATCACCTGCCTTTTTGTTTTCACAGAACCTCATTCCTTCTGTAGCTGTTGAAAAACAGCATTCCCTATGCTGATATGCAAGAGACAAGGATTCAAAAAAGTGAATGTTTTTCTCTTCTCACTTTTGTTGGAAAACTCACAATGGATGCAATGCATCTTTCTAGGAAAAAAAAATCACTGCTTAGCTTTACTTTTGACTCCAAAGTCTCATTAAATCATGTTGAAAAATTGCAGAATAGCATGGAGGCAGAAGATTATTTTCTGAAGATGAATAATTGCCTCTCTTCCCCTTCCCACTGAGCTTCCTATTCAACACAAGTTTCAACTTCAGTCTTGTGACAAAGCATAGCTAAGCTAGACTCCTTCCAGCTTTATATTACTTTAAAAAGTATTTTAAAAAGTCTTGAAACAATAACAAGGATAAATTCTTTCCACTATCCAACTGAATAAATTTTCTACAGGGAGTTCTTTTTACATGAGGTTTTAAAATTAAGCAGTGAGATCATTCTTTTGTTTCTACATATGAGGGTGCAAATTTCATTTAGGTATGAGAACTTTTGTAGGCTCGGTTTGTCCAAACTGTTACTGACAGTTTTGTCATGGTTCCAGTAGCTGTATAGGAAATAACATATCACCTACCATTCATGCCTACTGGAACTGTGAATATAACTTCAACAAGGGGAGATAACTATATACAGGAACATTTCTGAAGCAAATAGAAGAGTACACCACGTATGTGTCTTTCCCAAACTTCCCCAAAGAACTGGAGAAGTTTTACCTTTAGTCCCTGTTGAACGTGTGATTGAACTTTCTGAAGGAGTGAGTTACGGAGAGTTTGTCCAAGATGCTCCTCATAAATCTGTTTTCAATTGTAAATCTCTGAAGATAACTGAAGTTTGCAATCCTCCCACATAAAAAGTGCTGCTAGGGCCAAGGCACAGAGCTAAACTGTTGAGAAATGGGTATTTGGCAGTGGACAAAGCTTCCGTCAGACCTATGCATTAATCTGTAGCAGTAAATGTTCTTTGAACTTTGGATACTCCTTGGAGGCAATAGCTCTGTCAGCAAGACTTAGTGACTGGATTTGTGGAGAGGGCAGAGTTTTATTGGCAGTAGCCATGCATTTTCTGCAGTTCCTATCATTAAATATGCAATTCTGGTTAAATCTTCATATTTCAATGCTTGGTTGCTTCTCAAGTCCTCTACTAATTTCTGAGCACAGGAGCAAATCTACGAGCAGTTCCTGATTAAAGTAGAAATGTAACTTCCCCATTAAACAATATTAGAACTGGCACAGAATTCAGGATATGGGTAGACTTAGTACCCCAGCATAACTCACTCCATTTTTTGATAAGGGGTTAACAGTTACCCCAATTACCATACCTTAAATTAAAAATAACATGGGATAAATAAAATAAGAATGAGTACTGGATAACTCAGGTATAAATCTGATTCAAGGGACTTGAATCAACCCCAAAATTCAAGAAACTCTTTAAAAAACAAACAGAACTCAAGAAATTTCTCACATTTCCCAAGATCCCATAGATTTCAAATATTTTCCTAAAATAGCAGAAAGACCCAAGATCAGTAAAGGCAGTGGCAGGTCAGAATTTCAGGATTAGACTGGCCCCAAAATCTGGGAATACATCCAGAAGTCAGATTGCTCTTTGGCAATACTGGTCTACATGGTATCAATTAACATATTTTGCTTACTTGCTTTACAGTGGCTTTGAAGGCACCCAGAATAGCAGCTGCTCCACCACAGTCTCGTTTCATGCCAGGCATAGTAGTCTGTTATAACACAGAATCATACACAGATTTTGTTATTTTTATTTTTGCTTTAAAGGAAAGATTCACAGTTCTGCCTCCTAAAATTAGTATTTCTGATGCATCTGTAACTCTAGTCTTGACGATGCTCAGCACATACATAGAATAAATGTGCATCTGCTTTCCTGGGGATCTTGTCTTAGAGCTCGAAAATATTAAATCTCTGCTGCTAATTTATATGAAAAGAAAAAGGAAAAAGGTTGATGATTATATTTGCAACAAGATCAACTCAAATGGCCTTTGCATCTATCTCCAAAATCAGAAATCAAAGACTTCTGTTTTATGCAATATATAGAGAGTGCATATATATATATATATACACACACACACACACACACACACATAGTATGCAGCATATAAAGAGTAAAATACCAGGCAGTTACTAACTGTTCTGTAAAGTATTCTTTGGATTCTATTTAGTCTTTTCACCCTGGTAGCTTAGGACATTACAAGTGAGGCCAAATCTACCTTGAATAAAAATACTGTTGTTTCTACAGGTATTAAATGAATTATTCCCATCAGGAAACATGACTGTAGGCAAAGAGAATAGAATAACAACTCTTCCTGTACCTTTCCCTTAATGCTGAGTCCTCCAGTGTCATACACGATTCCTTTGCCCACCCATGCAATGGTCTGTGTAGCACCATCTGGAGTGTGACTGAGAACTGCCAGGGCAGGAGGATGCAGAGCTGCCTTGCCAACTCCATAGATGCCTGAAAAACAGAATTAAACCACCTGTGGGAAAGGTTTAAATCTCTGTGAATCATCTTGAGATTCTGTGGGCAACAAAACTGCCTCAAAAAAGCATAAATAAACCATGACAATTCACATGGCATAATATTCCAAAGAACTGCTGGGAAAAAAGGTTGAATTTTGAACAAGATATACCTCCAAATCCTCTCTCTTTCAGCTCCTCATCTCGAATAATGGTTGGAGTAATCCCAAGATCCTTGCCAACTTTTTTGATTTCCTTCACCATTAAGAGAAAAAAGACAGCCAGTCAATGATCAGAAAGACACATTTGTGTCTTCCCACAGTCAAGAGAGATGTATCCACATACAGGTTTTGTGCGATTTTGTACTGAGGCACACATAAACATTCATTAATTTGGACCTGATACTGGTTTTCCAATGCTTTCATTCCCCTGAAACCTCCTTGATTTACACTGCATAAAATGCAAATATGATCTTCAAGCTCTGCTAATTCAGAACTCTTCAGAGGCAAAAGCCAGCTGTATTTTCTACCGGGCCATGATGAAACAGAACATTTTCACTCTCTGAAGCTTTCCAGATCTTTTTAATAATGAATTTACAAACATGTCAGCTTCTCTCCATGAACTTCAAAAACGCTCAACACCAGGTGGCTTCCCATTTCACAGATCCATGACAATTGCACATCCTCAAAACAGCCAGGATTTTCGTGCTTATGTGAAGTTGCAGAGGAACCAGTGTCACGACCAAACCAAGAACTCACTTCTGATTCCTCTTCATTACCCCAGCTTTATACTCTGCATCCTTTCAACTTATGAAAGCTCTCTGAGCTGTTTAGGGCTAAGCAAGTAACTCAAGCACCCTTGGGCAGCTTTTCAGATATGCCTCCTACTGCCTATAACCAATAAGGTTCTACTATGAGATACCAACACTGGTTCTTGATCACTGTAGTTAAGGCTACCAAAAACCAATTCTTATTTGTCAGGTGCATTACCAACCTCCAGGAAGTTATCAGTGTTCATTTCATTGCACGGGGTGTCCACAATTCGAGCAGCCAGCCTGACTCCTTCTGTTGCACTTGCCAAACACTAGGAAAAGAAGCGAGGACATTTGAGATCTGGCTTTGGTTTGGATAGTTTTTCTGCATAACTTTGGACCACAATGTGTGGCTCCTCTGGAATATATTAATGCTTAAATGCAACAGGTACCAGGCAGTTCTACAATACTAAATAATAACAACACAACTAATCATTATTTTTCACATTCTTAAACTTAAGTTCCTTGGGATTTAGAGCAGAGAAAGTATCTTAATTCCTTCCCACAGTGAATTGATATTTCAAAATTAGCAAAATTGATATTTCAAAATTTTTTCACTATCAAAGCGGGACCATGAACGCAGTGGGAGACAAAGCAAGTTCAGGATATTAGGACAAACTTGTAGGCTGCTTGGGCTGGAAGCCTGCAGAAACTACATAACCTACAACACAGAAGCAATAGTTTAGAAAGACTCAGCACAACCCTTTACTGCCATAAGATATTCTGTATCTTATAGCTCCGTTCATGGAGAATATGGAATCTTTCATATTTGGTGAAACACACATGCAACTGTTCCTTCCTTCCTATGGCAGGATGAACTGATCTACACTTGGACTGAATAAAGACTGAAGCAGGAGAGGATTAAGTCAAAATGGTGTGCACTGAGCAAGTGGAGACCATTTCATTTTAAAGGAGTCTCACAACAAAGACGACAACGGAGGCACCAGAGAACAGGCTTCAAATTTTAACACCTGGGAATCAACAACCTGAATAAAGACGACCAGGTGGGAGGAACTTTGTTCAAGTTTTCTTGCAATCAGACTACAAGGAAGAAGACCACACACAGCAGGAGGGTGAGTCAAGATGGGTTTCAAAGGAATCTGATGTGTTGGCTAGTTATTAGTGCTGATATATCTCAAGTTTGACTTGGCCAGGCTGCCCTGAGGACTCTATATTCTGTATCCCAGCAGACTCATAAATCTGGCTTGTTTTGGAATGGTGCCTGATTCCGTACAATTACTTCTGGTTGCTTTACTTCCCCTGAAGGGATAAAGACCTCCTCAAGAGCCAACTAGGTTTGCAGTGATTCACTGTTAGGACCATGGAGGTAAAAGGAGGTGTTCTAACACAAAGGGCAAGTTTGGGGGAAACAATACAACCTACACACAAAAACAAGCTATGCCTGAGTTTGGACTCCAGGGTACTCAGAGAATCTGTATAATGGTAGTTTTGAATGAGAGCCTTGTAAAACTGTGACAAACCCTGCTAGTCCTCACCATAAAATATCTCGGACAATGCAGCAGGGGCAGAATGTGGCAGCGTGCCTAGGGAGAAGTTTAGCCAAAATACTGCTACCACATATCTCTTCCAGGCTCTGCATTAGCTGCCCAGAGCTTGTTGAATTAAGAGGCGAAAACTTATTTTTCAGGTATAGATACCCACTTGTCTTCCAGTCTAGTTTGTCTTAAAACCAATTACTTGCTCTCTGTTTTAAGGCATTGAGAAAATTAATGATCAGACACTGTATTCACAGCACAGCTCTTCTTGCTACTTTTCTACGAACTGGGCTGGAACTATTCACTGTAACCAATTCACCGCAATACCAGACTAAGGCAAAAGTAGGGAGGAAAAGATACTGCAGAAAAACAAAACAAAACCCTCATAAACCAATGCTGCAATTCTGCAACTTTCAGATGCAGAAACACCATCTCCTGACTCCCATCCATACCTGAAAATTGTAAGGATATAAGAAAAAGGGAAGGTATAAGAAATATAGAAGCCCACATACCAAAGGTAGTATAATATTAAAGACTAAAATTTCTATCCATGATTTTCTTTATGCTACTTGTTTGCTTGGTATCTTTCACTTCCTGAAATCTAAATTCTGAACTTCAGTCTTCACTGCAATAATATCACGTTCCATGTTTTTACTCAGGTACACCGCAAGCTCATCAAAATCAAGGAACTCTGATCTGTGATCATTTCTTACTCTTGATACACCATCTGCTCTAAATGTAGCCTGAAAGACATGCATTCATGCATGCAACAGTAGAAACAACTCACCACAAAACAAATCAAAACTTACTTTAAGTGTTGCCACTTCTATTGGTCCATTGTTCTGTCCAACTAGGAAAAATTCCACTGTTACAGTTTTCTTCTCTGTGCGTCTCGATGCACTGGACCTATGTGTGAACAACGGGAAAGCCCTGGCTAACGCACAAGCAGAGGCGAAAACTTCAGAGCGCTCACAGACCATCTGTAACACCAGCCAGAAGACAAATGAGTCAGAAAACTGCAGAAGTGTGGACAACTACACTTAATATTACCTATAACCTGTGATAATATTGGTGAAGAGAAAAAAAAATGCGAGAGAAGAGCTGATGTCTGGATCAAGACATACTGATACATCAGGACTTACACAGATGGAGAACTGAACAGGTTCAGTTCACCCTCCATATAGAAAGGAATTATAATGCTGTACCTGACTTGTACCTGGGACTTAATATGGCCTTTAAGGGCGCGGAACTACTTTGCAATTAACAAAATTGCAATTAACGCAATTTTGCATATATATCGAGACCAAGAGTCATGGGAAACAACAATGTATGTTCCAAATAAATGACACGGAGAGAGCAAAGATGAGAATGTGGTTAATATTAACACATTTAACATGTTGAATATTTTTCTGAAGTTCATTGCTGGAATTACCAATGAAAAGCAGTTTTAGTTAAATATTTCCAAAGTTAACTCTAAGGGAAAAATCTATGTGGATTTATTGCTCTTGCAAATGACTTTTCCGTGAAAACTATAATTAGATTTGTTACTAACACAGACTGTATGAGTTTTCTCTAATACCTGGAAATAAAAAATACCTGGAGGAGCCACAGAAAAAAAAAAATCATCAAATTGAATTTTCATGATTCAATCACAGATTTACCAGGCTCACACAGCAAATGAGTGAAGCTGTGCAAGATCTTATCCAGCAAAAGGTGCACAGTGAACATTAGTTTGCATTAAGACTTTAAAAATCCATTGAGTAACATAGATGAGGCCTAGCGCTTTCAATGCACCCTAAATGGGGTATGCAACACAGACTGCATATTTCAGTTAATCATCTAAAGCATGGTATGTAGCATGTGCTAATACCAAAAAACCTAGTCTGAAAAAAAGCCACTATTATTCTCCTTTGCGTGGACATTCCTGGAGGAAAACATTTTCCATATATCCATCCTTAATTCTCTCCAACTGCTTGAGCAGGCATAAGCTATTAGCCTTAGGCTTTGCTAACGCTTCAGTGCAAAACCACTTACAAATACAACATAATTATACTGGCATAGCTTCCCCACCTCCAGTCTCCTTGGAAGAAGCTAAAATCCAGAAAAGAAAAAAAAAAGAAAGAAAAACAGAAAATCCTTCACCAGACAGTCCACCAAAAGCCCTTTTAAGCAGCCACTTACAACAATACATCTGTTGACGCCTCCTGGAAGACAGTTTCTAACCAGGCGGGTGATGAACTGAGCTGCAGATGGACTATTGTGGCGGCTGACCCGGGACGGCAGAGCGGCCACCGTGGCGTAATTCAGGTAGAGGGGGCAGCTGTCTGTGGGGTTGGGATTCAACGTGCTCAGAGCCGACTGCCAAATCTGCGGAGAAAAGAAGAGTTCAGAAACAAAGAACTCAGTAGAATCTTCTTTCCTGCTCATTCCAACTATATAAATTCACTCGTAAGTGGAGCGTTTTAGGGTTGGAAGCAAAGAAAAAAAAATGATGCAGCCATTTTTAAGCACACACACTTTAGAATCAAAATGAACGATAGTATCATGAGGCTCTTCAGGAATCAGAAATCACAACTTGGTTCCTGTCACAAGTATGGCTTTTAGAACACACGAATCATGTTTTTAAGCACAACATTGGGTGCCAGGCTGCTTCAGAGTCCTTCTATCTTGAAAGGGTTTTACCTGTAATAAATAGATGATCCAGCTAACTAGTCTGAAATTACTGTCTCACAGGGCAGGTCAACCAGAGCCAAAAAAAAAAAAAAAAAAAAAAAGAAATTGTTTTAAAAAACTGGGAACCCCAAC
>NW_010584182.1:46216-57709 GCF_000705375.1 Tinamus guttatus | reverse complement strand
CCTCCGGTGCCCTGTGCCCCTATGCCCAGAGAGGGGCCCAAGACACTGCAGAACCACCCTGGGGAACATGTGAAAATATGAACAAAAATAGAGGTTTCATATCCCTCCACTTATGCTAAAAAGAGTTCAGAGGGAAAACTTAAACCTACAGAATAACCCAAGTGGTAGATGCACTAACGGAGAAAACCCCAAGGCAACACAGCTTGGCACGGGGCGGCATTACCCAGCAGCACTAAAATGGATGCAGTTTTAGCAGAGGGCCAAGTTTCCCAATCATAGTACCATTTAAGGAGGGAATTAGTTAATTTTGAAAGTGTAAAAAGGGTATAGTCATGGAAAATGCTTTTTGCTTCACAAAGTTAAATATCACCCAAAATGTACTTCTCGAACTCCTTCCAGAAAGAGGAGCTAGGCAAAATAAACTCCAAGGTATAGCAGGGAGATTCACTGAAAGGAAACAAATGTTTTCCAAACTGCAGCTTTAGTAGTTAATTGAAATGTTTACTTAAATATAACATGGTATTTATCATCATCTTTTCATATTTGCCAAGGATGTCCTATTAACGTTAGATCAGTAGGGAATTTCAGGAAAAAATTAACAATGGGGGTGACGGAGCCCTGGGAACAGGCTGCCCAGAGAGGTTGTGGAATCTCCCTCTCTGGAGATCTTCAAAACCCGCTTGGACGCAGTCCTGTGCCATGTGCTCTAGGTGACCCTGCCTGTGCACAGGGTTTGGACTCGATCTCTAGAGGTTCCTTCCAACCTTAATGATCCTATGATTCTGTGAATGAACACACATTAGACTTTCCACATAGCTGCAGATTAAACATTAAAAAAAGGGAGCACATTTCCACTTACACTGGAGGAGTGAGTGCTGGTGCAAATAATGAAAATAAAACTAGAAAGAAAAAAAAATATTCAGGCTGTATTCCATAAAAAGCTTCCTTAGCATAAGGTCCTACTCAGTTTCTGAAGGGAAGCTGTGGAAGCGTTACTGCCCAATGCATTTAAAATTGGTCAGAACAAAAAGATGAATCAAAATCTGCTGCAGAGGTAAATGAAGCATCATCACAAAATGGACATGATAAGCCAATAAAGAAGGTCCAACAACAACTTTTATCAAGCTCTTTTTGAGCCAAAGAATACAATGTGTGTTTCAACATCATTCAAATACATAAGCAAACAGTGTAAGAGATATGAGAAACAACAGGAGAGTAGTTATTTCACGATTGAGACATGAAAAGTCTTTCAGATGGAAATCTTGTCATTTAGTTGAAATCTTGCTATTTCAGAATTATTAATGTTGATATCGGGACAGTACTGTATTATCCAAAATGTAAACAAAACAATAAAAAAATACTCCTCTAGCCCTTCATCTTCTTTCATTGACTTTAATGAAACTAGACGAGGATCCTAATCAAGGCACTGGACTTTCTACCTATTTCCCCTGGTAGTTGCAAAGACGTCTACCAATGTGAGCTGCAGTTGAAGTTGCAGAATGGACCAATCTTCTAGTGCTACCACAATTTTTAGCACTCTATCAGTTACAAGGATTCATGGAATTAAGCCACTCAACCCTCCCTGAAGATGCTTACATAATTCAGAACAATTCATATTTGAAAAGTATAACAAATTCCCTGTTTTTAATGAGTTTTCACTAATGAAATCTGGGAACTTTTTTTGTTTTTGAGAGAGAAAATGTTTTCTTCATCAACATTGGTTTCACAAGTCTATTACACATGCAAAAAAATTAACAGGGCTGAACCAAAAGGCTTCTTAGGATTTAAGCAAAGACAATTAAAGTGTGTCATAAAAGCACACCCTAAATTAAGGCAATCTAGGGAGCACAATTAACATTTACAGAAAAAATAATCTTGCATTTTACTCCTCAGAGTTTCTAAATGGAAATGAATTATTCGCAACAAGGTTTCCAATGTTGTTGCTTTCAAATATTACTGTATTTGTTAAAAAGTCACATCAACGAGAAGTAGCAGCTTATTTTTGCATGCTTATGTGCATTTTAATGGAAACATGTTGTACAAGCCCATAGATCCAAAAATCACAGACAGTGGAGAAAGCCCTGGATTCCTGGGAGACAGTCTAGCAAGGCGCTGGCTCCAACACCAGAGCCAGAACCAGCTACTGCCAATCCTGTTTGTTTGCAGTGGCCTTTTGGAGGCTTTCACAGCCTAATGGTGCTGATGGTATCCCTTAAATTATTTTAACACCCCAGGCGGAGAGAGATGCTTTTCAAAACTCTGCATGAGGGTTTACAGTTTAGCTGCCAAGAACTATTTACACTGAATTGTAACAAATTCTGGACATCTGAAATTTAGAAAATGTAGGAATTCTTTTTTATTTTCTCTTCCTCAGATATAGTCTGCTTCAATCACTTTTAGCTCAAAGTACACAGGACAATTTCCATTCAAGTTCAATGTCTTGCACAGTGTATATTAAGAACTACACTTTCCTTTACAGTATTTGGATAGAAAATACATCGCCAGTTGCCTTACTGGAGTTAAGATTTCACTGTCATTGTAATGCCACCTACACAGAAAACGACATCTCTGTCCCACTTCTGACAATACGAAATTACATTATGCTACAGAACACACACAAAAAAAGCTTCTAAAGATAATTTATGTCATTGCTCCTTTCACTTAGAGAATGATTCATACATAGATACATTAACATTTCTGCAAATATTTGTGTCAGTTAATACTATTTCAAAAAAAAAAAAAAAGAGCAATTGACCAATTAGGTTGGAGGTGTTTTATTACTTCTTTGAATTCATTAGGCATGATAAAATGTCAAAAGCACCAGTCAAGACAGAAATAAATAACACAATCTCATGTTAGAAAGTTGCAAATACAGTATATTAAATTATAGCAATTTGCTGCTTCACACCAGAAGATGTAGACAGCACACCAGGGAGACAGTAGTTTTACTCATGATCATTGAAGAGATCTATACCAAAACAGGGAAGCTGCACACCCAACTAAAAGCATCATTCCTTCTTTAACCAATTTACTCTGGGAATTCAATCAAGGGTTTGAACTGGCATTGGAAGTTCAAAATCCCCTTTGTCCGGAGGTAACAGGGGGGTACAAAGCTTTTCACAATAAGCCACGCAAAGAGCTGAGGCTTTAGGTCTCTGTAGTCGTCTTTGTCAGGTCTGCTCCTGCGCTAAGCTTAGAGCTGTGCCTTGGGTCCTCCTCACTATATACCCACAATAAAGACACAAGCTCAGGGCAGGCAGAGGACTCCTGTTTCCCATACGCAACATTAGAATCATTAATATCATGAAACTGTACATCAGAGGCCTTTTGCAGATTAACCCTGCAGGTTTATGGGGATCACTGTATCCGTTAGAAAGGGAGATAAAAGTTACAGCCCCTTAAGCAAAAACAATCCACAAAAAAAGCCATATTAAAAATATTAAGACAAGGCCTCTAAAATTGCACATCACTTCAGGCCTGAATTAAATCATGAATAATCTATTACTAAAACGCTTCCCTATTTTCTTTCACAGCCCACAGCAAAATTTTTCAGCTGCAAAAAAATAGAAAAACAAATTCTGTACTACAGCCTAATACCCGTCAGTTGCATCACATCTGTCTTGGGCAGTACAAGACTTAACATGCTCTCCTCCAGGTAGGGGTTCGAAAAAGTAATATTCTGTCAGGGAGAATTAATGCAATATATACTGTAGTGAAGTCACATTTTTCTTAACGCAGGTTTACCAACCTGTATGGGCAGAGGTACTGTAAAATAAACAGCTTATGCAACAACAGTAGAATGAAATAACCCAGATCTGCCATAGCAGGCCAGATGATGTAGCAGGCTAAAAGGTAATTTCTGTATTTTTTGGCTTCAACTTTATCACTGTTTCAATGTAATGCTTGTACTTTTAAACTATATAAAAAAACTGTACATGAAAATCTGCACGCAATCTTTCTGAAGAGGAAAAACAATCCCATGATTACTCAAGCTTAGAAAATTTTGTAATTAACTAAGTATGCTAGATTATGTCAATGATTTATGTCAATGCTATTTACAAGATTAAGTACTATTCTGATTCTTAGTAATGGTGCAATATCTAAATTAAGATCACAGGGTTGGATTAGGGTCTGGTTGTTAAAAGCTTTCCTTTTTAGCAGTCTATCCAGTTTTCGGTGGGCTTGAGTCTGAACCAAGAGTCAAACATTTCTGTGCTTCTTTTAATACATCGTATATCCAGATCCATTTTTGTTATCGAACCCCATGACTCAGTAACATGATTTAAATTTGAAGCTCAGGATAACAGTGACATAAGATGACTGAAAACACAGCTTTGGTCACAGTAACACACTACTTCCTGTACACATTAATAAAAAGAAATATGAAATCGAAGTTCATGTTCTATGTTTCCAAATACCTCTGGATAAAGAGACAGATAATCCATTTCAGAGGATCACTGAATTCCTGGTATTTTCCTTATGTCCTTTACAAACACCTCACAGATGACCAGACTTGTACTTCCAAAGTTCTTCTGAAGCATTGCACAAGCTTTGTACCACGAGGGCTTATACATTCAAAGGCAGCTTTCTGGAGTGCAGGTCCATCCATTCACATTGGGAAAAAAGTTCACAAAATCCAAAAAATTAAGAAAAGTGAAACCTAGTGTGACTTTACGCCAATGAGAACAACAATAAGGACAATTACTACAACAAACAAAATTAAAATAACAAGCATCTTCCGATTCTTCTTTTGATATTGCTCTGCCTATAAACAAACAGAAGAGAGACAATTTATACCCAGATTCCTGCAGAACTCTGAAGAGACTTGTGTAGTATAATCGAGTGCATGTATTCTAGTATTTTTTTTGGTAACTCGACATTTCATACAATGTATATTGCAAGCAACTCCCACAAAATACCTCCAGTCTCACTACCAACTTCACACTGAAGTTGCATTTAGCCATACGAGGAGAGGTTCTTTAGATGTTCTTTAGTGTGTTTGTTAAACAACCTTGCTGTGACTTTCCTTCAGCAGTCCTTGAGAAGATCCTATGCCCCCATAAGACACTGCACATAATACTGTTATACAGAAGTGATACTTTATTTGTAAGAACACTCAGCTACGAAGACTGTGGAAACAAAAAACTAGCAGCTGGGTATGTCAAGGTCTGAACAATAAGATCTGGTAAAATACTGTAGCTCATTCTGCTGGTACAAGATTGCTCTATTATACTCAAAGGACATTAAAATTCATAATAAAACTTCATGTTTTAATAGGGGTTTTTGTTGTACCTGATTCAGCTGTGCATTTTCATTTAAATTCAATTAGAACTGAAAGTTTTCATTTTGATTTGGTTCTCAGTTTTCTGCTTCATTCCTTCTTTCTTCTAACCACATTTTCTCATCCCTTTCCTCTTTTTCCCAGGGGAATTAAAAGGAGGCAACGTGGAGAAAACTCTCCAAAAGCCAAATGAAACTCTGCTAATAGAAGCTAAACAAAACTTGCATTTAATTTGTTTCAAGTTAATAAATCTTGAAAATTTAAAGGGGAAAGGAAATTAATTCTGCTTCTTTACAGTCCCCAGAAAATAATTATTTGTTATCAAATCTACTAATGAGGATTTTTGACCTGCACCTATGTCATGTGCAACCATTGTGACTAGTTAATCAAGCTTGAAAGTATCACAAAGCAGTAACTTTCATTCCAATTTTCATGTGCAGGATGACCTGGTAACTAGCAATTCATATCACAAGATTCCTGGAGCGAATGCATGCAATTTCTGTGAAACTGCCTTATAGTTAGTTTGTGATAATTACGCCACTTAGAAAAGAAATGGACATTGCACACATTAAGAAAGAATAAAGTTACCAAAACTTTTAAAAACACCACAATATCTGTGTTTTATATTATCATTCAGATGTGTGTGCACATGGAAATTTCTATATTGTACTGAAAACGTCTAATCTAAACTGCATATTGCATCAAAAATCCGTATTCTATTGGCAAGCAGAAAAGGGGGTTACTGATGATTCATTAACTACTACTAAACTAGAAATAGTCTTTTATTACAATTGATTCATTTATTTTCAGTTCAGTTTGTGCAAATTGCTTGCAATTACTTTAAAACTTATTTCCCAGAGGTTAATGCCGTACTTTAATGGACCCAATTTAGCTCTATGCAAAACAAAAATAAACCTATAATGCAATTTACTTTGATCTTCTCAAATGGCACCTTTTTGCTGACAAAATATTGTCTGCCATAACCTGAGGAAGTTGAGTGTGCATTAATAAGATGCCCACATTTCCCAGACAGAATGTTCTACTCATATAGAGGTTTTTGCATACATCTCTAATTCCATTTTATTTCCAGCAGCGAAAGGGACTGAACTGAGCTGACAAGTCAGAACTTTGCTTAAAATCAAAAGAAAACAACAACAACGAAGTCAAGAAAACAAAACAACCGCAAAAATCTGTGTTCTGCTGCCAATTCAAAACTGTCAGATGTTCGCCATAAAAGCTTCACATTAAAAGCATAAGGTTGGACCTAACTTCTAACAAATGTCATACTGCAAGAAAAAACAAACAAACATACAAAGTTATCCTTGCTACTCACTGAGATAACACTTTCAAGCCAGGCTATATTAACTAACTGATTGAAATCTGTAGTGAGGTATGCAATAACCAGTGCTATTTCAGGAGTGCCTGGCTCTCAGAACGAACACCAAAGACAGAAGGAATTGTAGGTAGGTCCCAACATGTCTGCAACAAAGATCAGAGGACACTGCTTGGATGCCCCAAAAAGTGAATCAGGAACTTAATGCTAGGCATCAAGTATGTTGTTAAAACAAGTTATCTGGAAAGATCCTACTAGAGTACAGTTGGACATTTTGTGCTGTACAGTCATCATATCCAACAAGGAAGACATCTAGATGAAAAATGGCTCTTAAGAACTTAATGGTTATTAAATTATAAAAGATTATTAGGTATGCAAAGCATCTTAAGTATTCTGTGAGCTTACCTTATGCAACTGTTTTAGGCCCTCTTCAGTTTTGACACATGACTGCTCAACATTGTAGTCAATTCTATCTAGAACTGTTCCCTAAACAAAATGAGAGAATGAATACCAACTGGAATCTAAACACACTCCATAAAGCAATTATGGCTATAATCAACAGGGTAATAAACAAGGTTTAACAACAAAGAGCTAATGAACTGTGTAAGCTCTGAACTTCTACAGAAGAACTGGCCAGGACTTTTTTTTAGGGGACATCCTCATTCAGTGCTTAACTGGCAACCCTGTCACCATCTCACATCATATCCTTTACTGATTTCTTACTCCCCATTCACGTGCTCTTGGCTGAGAGGTTCAGCCCAAACATAACCTTTGGGAGAAATAACCAAGCTCTAATATTCTACACTAGTCTAACCCTCAGGACTAACTACTCATTTTTCCCTTTTTTTTTTTTTTTTTTTTCTCTCTCCTTAATTCATCTTCCGGCAGATACCGAGCACAGGAAACCTCAGACTGAACAAATGAAGTTTGGAAAAGTGATAAACACATGAAAACAGGACATTAAAACAGGAAGCATCTGGAAGCCTTGATGCTACATGGAATCTCCTATTTCTCACTAACACTGCGGTGCCAGTATACCTGTTCTACTATCATTGCTCCCAGGTCCCTAAATATTTCATTCAGATCAGAGATTGACTGTACAATCTGACGGATTTCTCGTTCCCGTTCTTCAACCATTAACGTATTTTGCTCCACCAGTGCTAGCTGGTCATCTGTAAAACCCTGTTGAAATAAAAGATTTAAATGTTAAATTATCATTAACAGTACGTTATTACTAAACATAATTATTGTAAGATTTCATAACATAACAGTGTTCTTGGAACCTCCATGACAATTATCTAAAAAATCTTGCTGTATTTTAAAAACAGAATTTGAGTTGCTAAGATAATTCAGAAGGCTATTCACAGTTATAATAGAGAAAATATAAATTTTACATGCTGTTTAAACATACAAAGACGTTTTCAGAAGAGGTTTGTCCTAAAATAGTGTTTTTATTGATGTAAAGAACTAATATGTGCAAGGGACTTTTAATTATGGAATATCTATAGTGTTTGATCAGCATTACAGAAAATCTCAATGTCGATGATCATTAAAATGTGTAAAGACAAAACATGATTTTTTAAAAAACTATAGAGATGATGGTACAAAGTCCTCTTAACATCTCAAAACCAATACAATCCTAGTCAGGTAAATATATCATGCAAAGATCCAAAAATGTTTTTTTTCCATGTAATTTGGTGCTTAGTACACATGAGCTTTTCACCCTTTTTTGATATTTTCATATTAAAAGTATACTAAACAAACAAACCAAAACACCCCCTGCATTGATTTAAAGTACTAATACCCTTACCTACCCTATCATAAAGTGTATTGTCTTCACCATCATCCATAAGTGGAACGGAGGTGTCAAAAAAGTGTTTGGATCTTTCTTCTCTGTTCTTCATGCCTGTAAAAGACAAATTGCATTTCAGAACATTGTTTAGGCACACTAAAGAAGTCACTCAGACTTCCTATCAACTTTCAAAAACGCGTGTAGGTAGAAGAGTATCTTCCAATAGCTTTTAGAGGAACAAGATGCACAATGGAGAGTAAGATCTGAAGCACAAGATAGAAAGAAATAAGAAAAAATCTGGCTAATAAATGAAATAACTAGCAGATTCTGATTGTAAACTGTCATACAGGTTTGTTTTCTAACAAACATCTTGGCAGATGACAATTTGAGGAGCAATGAGCAAATTTGTAAAGAAGAAATATATGTCCAATTTCACCATGTATTTAACCATGTATTAATATGAAGGAGACATACACATACAGTTAAGCAGATTGAGCACAGGCTATTAAACCAGAAACCCCTAAATTCTCATCTCCATTCTGGTGCTAGGAGTATCACTTAACTGTTCTGTGCTTCAGTTTTCTCAACGAAGGAAATAGGCACTGCTTAGTTACTGTTCTTCACAGAAAGTGCCCGTGCATTCCTGTATTTCTTATGCTTACGTTTTAGATAGTCAGACTGTGCATGCCTAAAGTTGGTGGATAGATCCTGAAGGGACTGTGCTAGGGAAGACACTACATTCCTGAGAACACGTTGTTCTTGTTCTGTACAACTGCGTGACCTGCTCTGCAACACTTGGACTGCTCTCTGACACCTGTGAAACAACTGAGAAAACACTTCTGTTAGTTCAGCAACACACATTGTAAATATGACATCGCTAAAGTCCAAAATGTAAGACTAAGATTTTGACTTATAGATTTTTAAAGCAAAGTCCCTGTTGAGCAACCCAGTGTTTAGAAGAGTCCACAAGAGTGTTCACAGAATGAAAACACTGAATATGGACAAACAATCTATTAAAAGCTAACAGGGTAGCAAATACATTTTCTTCAAGCTGTTCAGACTAGAAGATGCTGAATAAAATTCTGTATTCATGCCAAGATACCTGCAAGTGTGATTTATTAAGCATCCAATCTTATTCCAAGGGAGAAAAGCAAGCAGGTAAATAAAGGAACAGAGAGTTTAAGTGACTTATTGAGGAGTTCACTGAGCACTAGTAGTGAACATAGAATCCAGGAGACTGGTTCACAGAAAATACTGATTATAGAAGATCTAACTTATTCTAAGGAAAACACTGCTTCCCATGAGGATATGCATCATAGATACGCTATACTGTAGTTTTAAAACTGAAAGCAATCTGTACCTGTGTGATCTCTTGAGTGGTTATTTCTATTGCATGTTCTTCTTCACTGCTGTCATCCAATGTTGGTCTGTTTAGATGTTTATCATGAAGACTGGCTAATTCTTTCATCTTCTGTTTAACCCTGGTGATATCATACTGAATCTAAAACACAAAAACCAACAATGGAGAAAGGGAAGTGACTAATGTTTCAGAGGAAAAGGTTCCCACAAATGATAGACAAATACTGCAAAAACATTAAAAGAAACATCTGTAACATAAAAGAGTAGACTAAAGATCATTAAAAAACAAACATAAAAAGCCAAGCTCTTAGAGAAATTTTTCATGGGCTTTGTGTGTTTGCTTTTTCGGCAAAACTGTGCTGTTTTCAATTATGCATCATTAAGTTGCAATAATATTTTTATTATTATACAATTAATGTCATAGTAAGAAAGGTTTAGCCAACTTCCAAAAATAAAAATGAAAATTCAGGTCACACCATCTCTGTTAAACATCCTATAGATTGGGTTCAACGGTGTTAAAGGACAAGCTTTCATACTGGTCACTAGAAATAAATCTGTGAGGATTTGGGGTCTGTTCAGTTGGATCTTTCAAAAGGCTCAAATAAACAATGAAGTAGAAGAGAGGAAGCTTTTAAGCTTTTTTTTTTTTTTTTTAATCTCCTCCCTTCCAAACTTTGAACTTTTGGATTTTGTATCCACCTTTATAAGCCAAGAACTTTGTTTTCTTAGAACTCTAGGATCTTGTGCAGTCTCAAGTCATTCAGTGCTCAGCTATGATGTGCCCTGTTCTAACAGTCCAAATGAAATGCTAACGCTGGACTCCCACTGATCATGGAAATCCAGCCAGTGATCCTGGAAATTCAACCTTTTAGAATTTCTGGCCCTAAATAATTTTCCTTCATTTCATTTGCAAGATAGCTTTTAAGATAATAAAATACAGCGTGGCTCAAATCTACCCTTAACAGGTGATCCAGCAGTATCAGAATGTGGGAGGGGGAGGAGAAACTTGCTTTAATCTTTTTTCTAACACTACTTCTATTATAAAACCTCAGAAACAATATTGTCACAGTTGCAATCCAATAAATTCTGCTGTGAAATCACACCCAGCGTTGCATTTAACACACAACTTACTTCTTCTGCTCCATCAACCCATTTTGGAGGTAAGCGTTTTGTTACACCAATTGCTGCTTCAGGATCTAAACTTATTCCTGACACCAGTGCCATACGATCGTCAGCAAGCTGCAGAAGATGAGAAAAATACCCTTAAAACCAAAAAAATAACTCTACTCAAATTAGATGCATATCCTTAAGCATTAGGAAACAGTGCACCTATGCCTGCCTTTTCCATAAAAATAGCCTCAAAATGCATTTGCACATGAAGCAATTAAAACCATGCTCCACATTTTGCAGTTGTTCCCTCGTATACTAATGACCTACATTCCCTACTTCCTACAGGATCTGAAAGATGGGACCTAACCTTAAAGTAGGCTCTTAACATTTTTTCAAGGGATACATGTGGCATTGCTGTGAGAATTCAAGTAATTCTTGCACAAGAGTAAAAGGTGCATTTTGTTTTAGGGTTTGTTTAGGATTCATGACCAGTGGATCCTTAATCTACAGTGTAACATGGCTTATGCTATTTTCACAAGCAAGTTTAACAAACTAATTTGGAGAAAATTCCCAATAATCATGTTTGCTATTTCCTCACAAAATTAAAATGATATATAC
>NW_010584182.1:0-40450 GCF_000705375.1 Tinamus guttatus | reverse complement strand
TTCCCATGAGCATTCCCACCTGTATTCCCACGTGCATTCCCACATTCCCATCACGCTATCTAGGTCCTCTGCTGGAGGACCTGCTCGCTTTGATACCCCAGGTACCGGGGTACCCCAGAAAGCCAAGGGAAAGGACACCTATGAACCGTTTGCAAGAGGCTTTTTAATAAAAACTAAAGTGCTCACTGAAATGATTTTATGAAATGATGAAAGTGCTGACTGCAAGGATTTTTTTGTGTGTCATTTAAAGCTATTGCAGTGAGTGTGGTAGGGAGTGGGACTCGTGTCTAGCCCTCAAATGTCCAAAACGTCCAGACTGCTGTAGCAGGGCAGCTGCTCTGGTCTTGTCATGAGCAGAATCACTGGCCTAAATTATCAGAAAAAAAAAAAAAAAAAGATTTCGTATTTACACATATGGTAGGATCAGTTACTGTAATCACATTTTCTGGAAATTTTACTTCATTTTATCTAAACACTTGTGCGAATGTGTTCAGTGAGAAAGAGGAAGAAGTACGGCCTTGCTGTTACAAAATGTTGTAGGAGTTTTCTTGAATAGCCCTTCTACCTCAGCAGGACAGACCCAATATTTGGAATTTAACAAGGAAATAAACCCCAGTCTTACAAGGACTAGCGCACGCACTTAATTTTTCATGGTCTGCTGAAATCTGTTTTCATTTTGGCTGCTTTAAAGAGACTTTAAAAATATATGTATAAACTTCATTTCTTCATGCTAATTTTTAATCTACTGTAACATTTTTTATTCTATGAGAATGTTGCAGCTAATGGTCTTGCATCCTTCCCTTGGCACGGCCTGTGCAGCTCTAAGTCGAGCGGAATTTCCCATGTGAACGGTGGTCTCTGAGTGCTATTTCAGCCCTGGATCTGTGCGCAGGGAAAGCTGGTTGCAATCATGTTTGGTGGGACAGTGAGCATGAATGCGGGGAGAAGCTGTATTCCCTCATGTGCCCAGAGCTGCTCTGCCAAAACCGGCAGTTTATGTCTGACCCATTCCGGTCTTCGACAGCTTTGAGGGCTTGAAGGTTGGTCAGGCTTGGAATTCAAACAAAGGATATTGAAAGTATCTGGATTTTGTATACAGAAGGGTAAAACTCTAAGGAAGAGGTCCAGACCTACCTCCGTGAATAACCACTTCAAAGTGGGTATTAGAAATAAGCAAAGAAAGTAAGAGGAATGGAAAAAAAGGATTAATCAAAGAAAATGACATCTTAGGCATAAAGGGACATTTGCCAAAAGCAAGGCTGAACTAGACCTTGCAAAGGAAACTAAAAGAAATAGCAAAATGTTCTTCAGACACACATGGCAGGAGGTGGAAAAGAGAAGGAGAGGGGGTGAGAGAGGGAAGGGCAAGAAATAAAGGAAAATATGGTATATAGTGGAAATGCACATAAATGAAATAAGTGCATAGCAACTGTGTCATCCAAGTGAAACGAAGCGAAGAGATCAAAATGGGACAGGCCTATGAAGTATGTTATTGACAGTTCAGGTTTAAGTAACAGCATCAATGCAGGAACAGCACAACACAATCACGGAGCAGAAAAAATGGTTCTGAAATTTAAAAAGAGGAAAAGCAACGGAAGTAAGACCGATCCCAGTACTGTACGAGACTTAATAAAGTTAGCAGGAAAGAATAATGCAAGATCTGCTGGCAAATAGAAATGGGCTGAAATACACCATGCGTTTTACATGACTAGACTAACCTCATGACTTTGTCAAGCAGCTGGTTTTCTAAGCAGAGAAAAGCTAGTAGATCTGATCTGTCTGCTAATGAATAAGTGCAGATTGGAAATCTCAAGAAAATGTTCAGCCATCAAAGGAATGAGGTTCTGGTATATCTTTCCTACAGGCATAGCGAGGCTGCACAAATGCTTTTTAAGAGAGCAATCCGTTGGTTCATTAAAGGAATCATAGTTTTTGCCTCCTACAACAGCACATATCCCTGAATATCTTTCTAAGCCTTAACTGCAAAAATGTTGAGCTCTATTACTCCTTGGTGCTGGAGCTCACTGCCATATGTTTTGCTGCTGTTTGGACTGCTATGTCTTCCTTTGCCCTCTTATCAGCTTTTTCGTGTCTATTCCTCGCTGCTGTCCTTCATGAGCAGTACAATAGCAATGCTGTATGTGCTTGCACATTCCTACACCCACTGTCTCCCATAGCCAGAGCCTCGTCCAAAATGGTGGGAACTCTCCAGTTAGCTAGAGCGGCGTTTGACTCGGGCTTACAAAGAAAGACGAAAATACTCTGTATTTCAGAGGAACATTTTGTTTTGCAAATAACTAGGGCTTTTTTTTTTTTAATGTAGAGATTATTATAGCCACATTTCAAAAACGAGCTTTTAAATGGTGCTCTTGAGTCTGGTCCTAGTGGATGACTCTGCTGTTTTGCTGTCGAGGCTAAATGAAGGGCGAACAGGCCTTATGCCTCAGTGATCCGGTGAAGGTCAATCCCTATGGCATTGGTGTCTTGGGTAATTGGGCAGATAGAGGGAGGAGGCGAAATACTGCAATTTTTGAAGTCTGAAAAGTTGGCTTGTGCCAAAGGTATGATTCAGAACTTAATGGACCATTAAGAGCATTTTGCCACGGCAAATCCCACCATCCTTTTGCAGCTGGGGCACTTGGCAGTCAGAGCGGTTCCTCTGCAGGAAAGTTAGAGAAGAAGCTGGCAAAAGGCACCGGATCGATTTGGTCATTGGCAGAGCAGCACCATCTGCATGTGAATTGAGGAGCTTTTGGCAAAACAGACCTGGTTCTTGCTGTTATTCAGTAGTAGAGGATTTTCAGGTTTCAGGGCTGTCAGACTAGCAGTTTCTAGAGTGTTTTAACCACGGAAGGAAGATTTTTTTTGGTCATTCCGATGGTTCCCAAATTTTGGCAATGGGTGTGATGCTGCCACCCTCTCTGTAGATGGTGCTACAAGGCAGAGCGATGCAACTAGGACTAATTTACACATCTTCAGTCCCTTGGTATCTTACTAGCTCTGGGTATTTTAACTTTCTCGAAAGAGTATTAGACATAGTTGCCCATAATTTCTTTATTTTGCTGACCTATGATCTAAATGCACCCTCTGGAAATTATGTAACCAGAGGAGAGCTGTTATTTTTTTTCAACAGGTTCAAACTGTGTTCACATTATGCAGTGTTCCTGGAAACCTGCAACCGAACAAACTGTCTTTTCATATGGATCTATCTTTACTGGAATCTTAACAGCAGATTTTAGAATCTGATGAATAAGAGAAGAGCATCTGAAAAAGAATGATAACCATGCAGAGACCCCACATAATGGATATTTAAATTATAAAAGGAAAGAAATTCGTGTCTCTAAATGTCTCATTCTACACTCTACCTTTGAGTTCTGCAGCTCATCTGCACCTCAAGATCAGTAAAATAGAACCTGCAAGTGTATTAGTGCTCCGACCCCTGCCACTGAACCACAGTCAAGCCCAGGTGGGATCAAGTAATAAAGCTGGGCAGGCAGCTGTGTCTGCTTGGAAGTGCAGGAGGAATTTTTCAGCCAACCCTTACCTTCAAAAATTGCTGTTTACAGCCAGCAGTGAGGTACTTCATACACATCAGTAGACGGGCAACTTTGTTCAAAGGCAGATGTGAGAGTTACAGACTATGAGCTTCAGTCTCAGTCTTGTGACAGTCCAATAATGCCAATGGTTCTTGTACAATGGAACAGCTTCATCATTAAATACTGTGCAAAACTCCTTTCCTCAGCTGGGTGCTATATTAAATCTTTTGTGTCATATCAAACAATGGTGTCAGGTCACCCTTATAGCAAAGATGATAAAAGATTGCTCAGTGTAGGCATTTACAGATTTGCTTATCCTAATCACCCCTTCAGTGGTCATGTGAAGCTACTCTGTGTTTAAATTAATGTGTGTGTGAAATGTCAGAATTTGTCACTGATCGCTTTGTTATTTCATATACATATATATATACCTTTGGATATGTATATGTATATGGTCCACAGGTCCACATGGGATGCCTACCTATCCTGGAAGATAGTATTTTGCTGAGGAAAAATTTTGGGGCTGGATGAACAGCAGTGGCTAGATGTTAGTCTGCAGAAATAGCTGTGTGAATTTATGATGATTCTGTCTTCCAGTTGTTTGCTATTGCCCATCATTTAAAGGATGTCATCCTTTAAAAAAAAGAGGAAAATTTGCTACTTATATCCTTGTGACGGAGCCGCAAAATACTCTAAGCAACATATACATAAATATATTATAATCAGAATGAGTAGACAAGGGTTGTATTATTATTCATATTTTAGAGGCAAGGAGCCACAAAGAGACTGAGTGAGCACTTTGCATGCATAATGTAAGAGCTGGCAGCAGACCACTGGATTCGTCACTATGGCCATTTTACAGATGGAAAACCAAGCCACAGAACAATACTGACTTGACCAAGGTCGTGCAGGGTATTTATAGTAAACCCAGGACTTGAATGTGGAGCTGCTGAGTGCTGGTCAGCATTGTTCCCAAGGGAATCATTGATGAGGAGACTAAGGTCAATGGTTTGCCCAAGAACAGCAAAATTTCAGAAAGAGCAGGAGAACTTTTGCAGAATGAGATGCCCACACTTCTGTTAGATAAAGAAACTTGGACTCCAGTAGCCCCAGCAATTGAGCCTTGTGTTCTTGTCATCTTAATTAGTGCCAATGTTCTACTTCCAGAAGACTTTACCTCTTTAAATTAGAAGGACTTTTTGCTTTTCAACTACTAATATTAGAGAAGGCAGTTCAGAAGAATGTGTTACAGTAGACCATGATCAGACATTCATTCCAGCAATAGCAACTGTTGTCAGAGAAGAATGTCTTTCATAACTGTAGGAAACAAGTCAGGCTAATAAAGACATGAATATGAATAGTATATGCAGATTAAATTATAAAAATGACCAGTGAAGTAATGAACATTTTTTTCTTCTCAGAAAGTCTGCCTAATGAGTATTATCTTGCACAAAAATAGTCTGACTCTGCTTTATACTGAATAGCGTTTAGCCATAAATTGTCCTGAAACAAGTGGGAAAGAAGGAATGACCCTGCTAATTTCAGTGCCTTTGGGGAGCGGCAGAGGGCACAGAAGAGCAGTTTCATACTTAATGAATCTTCCTTTTTTTTTTGGCCTAGATCTTCTTGTAGAATCAGGAACTCTAAATATTGATTTTCTTAACGAACGGTAGCCAAGTAGCTAGAAAAGGGGTATCCTCAAATGAAGGAATCTTATATTTCCAAACTGGTTTTCTGTCGCTTAGGATTGCTGCCTGCAGTTGATGTATTATGCCAAGATACTGCCTTAAATGGTGTTTATTGCTATTCTCAGAGGTGCTTAGAAATGGGAAATGCTAGAACCTGAGATAAGTACAGAAATGATGTAAGAGCACAAGGAAGGAAACTAGACCAGGCAAAAGAAATGTTTATTAGACCAAGTGGAGCAAGGAGGGGGGCAGAAGTGCAGCTGAGAATGGCTGAGGGGGATGATGAAATCCCTTTCTGCCTTAAATAGCATCGCAGTAAAAAAGGAGCAAAGCACACGTCTGCAAACAAAACAAAAGGTTTGCAAGGAGCAGTGGAGCAGCAGCTCCAAGGAACTCCTCTTCCTTGTTTTTCCCTTCTTCCTCTTACGAAGAAAGCGGAGTCCCTGTGTCTCTGAAACACTTGTACCCCATTCGTGAGCTTCCATTACATGGTGCAAGCTTGGAGAAAAACTATTGTCAAAACAGCAGCAAGCTCCCTTGCCTCAGTTTCCCTATGGGGACCCAGTTTACACATGGGGAAACAGGCAAGGAAGCTTGCTGCTGTCTTGACAAATTTTTCTCCCATCTATTCTTGTCTAATCCTTCTGGGGGACCAAGTTCTACCCAAATTAGTTGAAGAGGCCACCTGAAGCACTTAGCATAAAACCTTGAGCACAAGATCCTGGTGTGGTTTAGGGTGCCTGAATGTGGGTGGACTCAGCTCTGTGCTTGTTTCCCAGGCAGCAGCACTACCTTGCTCTTGCTAGTGACAGTGTCTTAGAGACTGACAAGTGCTCAGCAGTAAGGCCCTAGAAAACAGACCAAATGCCGACCGGCTTTCTCTGCGGCACGCCGCTGGGAGAAATTAATGGGATGTAGCTTGGCTCTGTGTTTCCTTGAGGTATTCTATCCGCATACACTCAGCAGCTTTGCCTGTCCCCATCTAGGTTTCCTGACCAAAGATGAGGTGCTAGGAACCGGACCACATTCCCTGGGAAGAGCTGATAGAGCCTCCCCTGCTTTTCCCCCTTTCCCTGGTGCTTCAACCCAAAGCAGCTGCAGCCGGCTTGTGGCTGGAGATGTGCTGAGTGGCCTGGCACGAACTCCGGGAGAGATGGATGAATCCCACCCAGCAGTCGCAAGGGCTCTGCACCACCATCACCCCCTGTATGCCCTAAATCCCAACTTCCTTGTAATTTCCATCTTCATAAATACCAGTCAGCCGGCTGGAGAAGCGACTTGCATCACTGGACTGGGTTGTAGTGTGTGAAATACGAGGTGACACACAATACACTGGCATTAGGTGAGGGAGTTGTCTGCTGATGTGGTGACATGCTTGAGGCCAAGCTGGAAAATTTGATCCCTTCCTGTCCATGGTCTCCCAGGCTCTGTGGTAAAGCACGCTTGACTTGCTTCACTCAGGGATGTCGAGGGAAATGGGAAAATGAAATATGTGGGCCAGAGTCATCTGCAGTTCATGAACTCGGACGCGTTGGATTGGCAAGTGCCCGCAGGGCCTTTCGCTTTGCTCAGCTTGGGTCCCATCACGCTGGATTATCTGGGCTAGGCAAAGCAAGGCCAGGTTCGTCCCTGCTGGAGCTCGGGGAGGTGGAGCATGCTGAGCTGCTTTTGGCAACGGTATTTCAGAGACAACTCTGGCCAGCAGTTATTCTGGCTCCGACTTCAGTTCAGAATGTCTCTGTGCTGCACTCATGGCTGGTTGCTCCTTCTTCTTCCTCCCAGCAGCACCAGCAGCTCATTGAATTCCTAGTTGAATCCAAGATGGGAGCTACGTTTGTTCTGGGCTCCATCAACCGCACCCTCCGAGCACAAAAGAGACTTGGAAACATCTTTCTGTGCTTCCCTGCCTGCTTCCTCTTCTCCACCTTCCTCCCCCTCCTTTCTGTTTCCAGATCACTTTTCTCTTCCTAAGCAAGATGGCATCTGGCATGGAAATCTGATACTAAGAGCTCAAACCCCACGACTGGGAGCATTCGTCCCCTCTCATAACTCTGCTGATAGTTTCTTATTGTTTTCATGGCCCCAGTTCCACAATGATGCTGTCTGCAGAACTGCAGAATCAGAGCAAGCTGCACAGGACTGGAGAGATGGATGATAATTTTGGATCCATAATTACATATCTGATCTAGGCATGGTCTTACAGAAAAGCAGATATGCAGGGTCAGTAAGACACAACCACTTGCTTAGTTAAAAGGAGGGAGTCCTTCTGCCTGGGACTGTGTTGCAAAATGTACCTCTGTCCAATGCCTAAAGCAGTAATCGCAACCCCCTGCCTGACTGCCACTGTTAGATCACCTCTATTCTTGACCAGGAACCAGATAATTTTGCCTGGATTCCCTTGTGAATTTTGTAAAACTAAGCTGAAAAGAGTCCCACTGAAGTAACACAATTACTGCTAATTTCTGTCAGTTCTTGCACAGCAGCTGAACAGAGAAATGGGTATCTCTGCTGTGCGTATGACATTCCCTTAGGTACATGTGCAAACACACACTCATCTAGAAGGGTTTCTAGTTGTTTATGTAGCAGAAGTGTCTTGAAAGAGATCTGTTTGCACTGAAGAGCAAAGGATTAATGAATAATGTGAAATTAAAGCCTGCATATGAGGCAGCAAATAAGAATGGCTCCAGCTCTGCTCCCTTTTCAGGCTTGTTTTGCAGGCGTTTTAGAGAGTGCTTGTTTACAATAATAGATTTTTTTCTATTCTTCAGACTTTTCAACAGGGCTTTAGAAAGACAATGGTAAAATAACACTTCTCATAGTGCACGAGTCAGCCACTTGCAAGGTGGCTCCATGCGTGTGTGGCCACCAGGCAGCATCCGTGACCACCAAAGGACCAGCAGTAGCTGGCTGCTCCTCCAAGGGAAAGGCCTGTCCTGTGACTGGAGCGTGGGTCAGGGCCCCTGGAGACACAAATTTGACCCCTTTGTGATGATCTGGTCTGACACAGATTTCCTGCACGGCCCACTTAGTGCGCTGCTGGGCAAACCTTGCCAAATCTTCCCAGGGTGGTGAGGGTAGCAGCCTCTGGTTTCATAGTGCAAGGGGAGAACGGCTCAAACGTCTGCCAGTTCCTCAGCCTTTGCAGTTCCCAGTCTGCTGGATTACTTTATGCTGGCAATTTAATTTACTGCAGCAAAGTGTGAGCAGCAGGGGCTGTGAGCTGAGATTCCCACCCCAGCTGCTAGGCTGTGATGGGAGTGTCGAAGAATCAGGTGCCACCACCTTGGGCTGCCACATTTGAGCCCAACACAGCACCTTTCTATCTCTGTGAGGCCCCTCTGTCTTGACGCCCAGGCCTGGGAGAAAAGGGCTGAGTTTCTGCTTTGCAGTATAAAGCCTGGGTGTAAATGGCTGCGACTGAGCGAGTGGGAGAGCCTCAGTGGTGCCACCATCCCAGTGTGTGCCCTGGCACGCACACTGCTTGGGCACACGGATTCCTGTGCGCGTGCCGAGATGGAGGCACAGGCAGGGAGATGAGGGCAAAGAGCTCCTTTGGTCAGGCAAAGGTAGTGCTGGTTTTGGTCTTTGAAAACAGTTCAAGCATCTTGGGCTCAGGAGCTCAGGCTCCCACCTGTGCTAGTGTGAGTGCGAAAGAGGAATCAGGGATAATCCTATGGCAGGCAAATAAATCTGATGCTGCTGCTGACTCCAGAGAGGACCAAGCCACGGGACACTACCTAGCTCTTGCCTAGGTCACCTCTTGTCCCTTGGCCACCTGGAGCCCAGGGAGATGAGCTCTTTTCCCATTTTGCAGGTGGGAAAACCATGGCACAGGGAGACTGAATGATTTGGTAGGGTGGTGGGGCAAACCTGTGGCTGAGCCAGTGGTACAAATAGCATCTCACATCTATGCCTTTGCCAGAAGATTAAGGCCTCTGGATCACCAGAATAATGGTGAAGCTGCAGCATTCAGTGCACGTGCTGCCTTCCCTCAGAGGAACAAGTGTGCACATCACTAGAAAGAAGTGTTTTATGCAGATCATTCCCAAGTGCTCTATATCTGCACATAATCTAATGCATTTACATCTCATAAGGAAAATCAAACCTCCTCAGGCTAGAGAATTGTGTTCTGGGCCCCTGATAAAATCATTAAATGGAGAAGAATACTCGTGTGGTTTTCTGCTTCCCTTCCCCGAAATCCATTAGAAATGCCGAGGGAATTTCCTATTAGGATCTGCGGGCAGAGAAAAAAAAGAGAGATGAGAAGGGAACTGGGGCTGAATTATGCCATGAACTGGTAGCCAAAATGCATAGCCTGCTGCCTTATTTAAATCTACTGGTGGTGCAATGAGGTCTAGGGTACGTTACCTAGTCTGATGGATTGAAATACCACATCAAAGCACCATGCGGATCAAAGGTGAAAGCAACCGGCATTCCCGGCTGGCTCATCTTTCAGCCTTTCCTCCCTCTTTATTTTCCACTTTGAATCTGATAATGCAGCCTGAACGCAGCCTTTCATATGCCGTCATTCCTTGGGTGCAGGTGGTATGGAGCATGTATTTCCTTGTCTGCACAGGGCATAGGATTTCTAGGGCTTAGCTCACAGGCGTCAGAGTGATGGAAAAGATCTATCATTTTGAACAAGGCAAGACCAAGACTGAGGAAGTCCAAGCATCAGAGCAGTGGCTTTCTGGTGCAAATCCACCAGGAGCTGCCTCACAGCTAAGTAAGTAACTCTGGACCATGTTGGGCTCCTGGGAAGCAGGCCCATGATTCAAGACATTACACAGCGACAGACAGTGTTAGAGAAAGGCCTTAGAACCTAAAAAATGTTCATTCTGGCATTTCCCATCTCTCAGCCCCTTTCATTTACATTGTCAAACTTCAGCTGAGTCCATAGTCACTCTTCCCATGACAAATGCACTCAGCTATGGGTCCCTTCCTGGAGTTTGGTGTCAGAATCCACTATATGTGCTAATGTAAAGCTTGTACAGGTATTGTATTGTACAGGTATTGTGTGCTGGATTCAGAGCTCTGCGATATAGTAAGGAGGGTCCTAGCGTGTGCTTTTGGAATCCAGATGCTCCTAGATTAGCAGATTCATGTAGTATGAAGTGTTACCTAATGTTAAGGCTGAACTGGATTTGCTCATGTCAAGGTTAATCTCCAAGGTTAATAAAGCCATTCACACAGACAGTGAGATGAAGACAGCAATTGTATAGCTCTCTCCCATCCCCAAACGTGTAAGAGGAAAACATGATGTCTCATCAAACGGAGAAGTTAGGTCTTTTTCAGCAGAAAGCTTTGCAGATTCTCTGCTCCCAGATCTTGTTACACTCTTCCATCCCACCATTCTGGAAAAACTCCCACGGAAAGACAGGCAGATATTTTAATCAAGAAATGGTCTTTATTTCCATTAGCAGCAGCTGTTTTCTTTTTAATTTAATTCTACATTCTGGAGTCTATTTATGAAAGCTGCCATTAATTATGTTTTTCATCAGTCAATGCTCAGAGATGGCTAATGGCCCAGCACACCTAATTAGTCCTTCATGTATGATAATGTTTCAGCAAGTCTATAGTACATAGGGCTGATATCTGCTGCCTAGTGGAGCTGTGACTGGGGCTGTACAAACTCTCCAGTGAGTGTCAGATAGTGTTAGAGGAGCCTCCCACTGCTGCTTCCAACATGTGGCTAGTTGTGGGTTGCAATTATAGGAACGTGATGATAACAGACAGTGCCAAAAATGGTTTCTAATGTCACTCAGAGCACGCTAACAAAAGAGTGAAGAATACAAGCTGTCCTTGGAAGCTCTTTGAAGATGGGGAGTGCAGAGAGAGGAATTACAGCTACTTTTATTTGTGTTTCAAATCGTGCATTTGAGAAGTGCTACTAATGGCCAAAAGAACAGTCCTAGAGGTGCTTTGCTTTAGCTTTTTCTGTGCAGAAACCTTCTGGTCAGCCTTGCCTAGGTGACCCTCATGTCTCAAGTCAGGTCTCTGGTCACATGAGCCACTGTGGCAAAGGTGGCTGGCTGGAGCTGGTGTCATTTATGTCTCTGTGCAGACACCAGCATGACCCAACCATGCTAAGCTGGTGAATCATCTCTACTTAGGACAGTTTTTGGCCAGGTACAGCAACAAGCTTGACAAAACTGCTCAAAGAACTGTAGACCTAAAAAAATGATTCATCTGGATCCAAATATAAGAGACTGTCCTCTTTGTTCAACAAGACGCACAATGAGGTTGACTGTATTCTTAGCGTAGCTGAGAATTGAACTTTGTGCTGGGGTTTGAACTTCAGGCTCATCTGGAACTTTGCCTTCATTTTGAAGTCATTTGCAGCTGCAAAGAATAGTAGTAGTTATCAGCAGGTAGCGTCAGGTAAGAAGCATTTCAAATGCTCCAGTACACCTCTAGCTTAGAAAAATATCCACATCTGCCACATTCATTGTGTGTTAAAACCCAGTCAGCATGTGTGTACTGAGTGACTGTTCCCTTGCCCAGACTGTCAGCTGCTGAGGTCGTAGCATTGTGAAAAATTGCATGTGCACAGTACGGACATGTTTTGTTTATCTTGGTTGAAGAGCAGCAAATGATCAGCTCAGGGTTTGTAGTCACGTCTTGAATAAAACAATCTGCCACCTTCAGCCTGTCCTGTGCCCAAAGGGGCTGATGCCCATGGTCATTCATTGCTCACTTCATTTGTTTTTTCTATGAGCCCCATGGGAGGCTGCAGGAAAATAAAACTCTTTAGCAATATCTGCTATATATTATCATTGCGATATAGAGCAATGACACCTTTCACTATATTTGAATAATGAGAGATGACTAAGTGTTCCACCTGAAGCCGAAGGTACTTCTTTATCATGTGAAATCATACTCAGCTTATGTGGAGGTTCTTTGGTGAGTGTTCAATTGGCCAATTTCTGACTGCGTGACTTCAATAAAATTAAAACTTTTTGACTTCAGGAGGAATGATTCTGCCATGCTGTTGTCCACAAGACATCTACTTCTTCGAATGAATTTTTTTTTCATTCTCATGATCTTTTGAGGGATGAGAGCAGTGCTGCAAGTAATCATGCAGGATTGGCTCAGAAAGGGCTTAAAAGAGGGTACGTGAGCATCTGAGGCGCAGTCATTTGAGAAGAAAATGAGAAAACACAGGTGATCTGTTAAAGAATTTATCCTATTCCTGTGGCTTGCATACTGTGGAGGCATAACGTGCCGACAAAATAGGTTTAGACACAAAATAACACTGCACTTGTAATTACTCAAGCTTAATACATTTTTCTGATGAGGGGAAGCAAGGCAGATGTCCTACCGTTATTCATTGTTTGGTTCAACTCTTTACTGCTTGTTTGATTACCTCAACTTTGAGCTCTCGTTTGAAATGTCTCAGCTGGAAGATGCCAGATTTAGAGAGCTCTTGCCAGTGGTGATATAAGAAGTGCACTAACAGAGTGTTATGGTCCTGCTGTCAAGTCCTTCCTGGGAATCTCCGAGTAGCTCCGGCACAGCTGATGGGTTACTGTCACCTAAGTGAAGGCAATGCTCATCTCTTGGACCTCACCTTTTGGCCTCTTCTGTGGGCAAACGAACCTGATGTAATATTGCAAAAACACATCCCTTGAGTGAAAGTGATAAGAAAGACAAATGTTTGACTTCAGCCAGAGAATTTAAAGAGGCTGCAAACTCTGAATCCTTTGAAGACTGCCGAGTTCTGTGCTGTGTTAGTTGTCCATATCTATCTAAGAAAACACTCATTTCATCACAGCTGATGACATAAATTCAGACTCATGAGCGAATGGTTAGATTGAGCTAAGTCACCTATCTGCTAATGGCATTTTTGCCTTTACTTGATGATGAAGGTTATCTTGCTGTTTGGAAGTTATAATCTACAATGATTGGACGGCATTATCTGCAGACCTGAGTGAGACAGTTTGCATGAAAATTCCAGGGAATCTCAAACATACTGCTTTCCATTCACATGAAGCTGCAACTTTTTAAGCCTCCAGCTGCCTTCACATACTGTTTTACCAAGGTGCCTCCTGCTACGCACTGGGGCAAAAAGAGTGTCTGGCAGATGATGAATCTCAACGCTGTAGCCCGCTCTGAGGTTAGCGGTGACATCACCCAAGAAAGGGGAGCAGCTTGAGCTGTTTATAAAAGTGCAGTTGGGAAGTTTGCCCCGGACTGCATTAGCCTCGAGCCGCTGCCTACCCAGCTTCTCCCCACTCGAATTCCTTGCGCCTTCGCGGGAAACAAACATCTGCGGAGACACAATGTTAATTGTTGCACTTAGCGCTGCTGTTTACATTTTTGGTGCAGGCAAGTCAAAGCATGTCAAGGCTATCCAAAGTGCTAAAACAAGCCAGGAATCATGTTCAAACAGAAATAGCAAGGGGCTGCGTTCTGCTCTCCTGTACCAAGTCATTCTGCATTGGTCCCAGAGGGTGGAAATCAGAATTTGGACACCCGGAACGTGCACAAAGTAGCAGAGGCTTGTAAGGGGGTGAGTGTGGTGGAGTCACTGGGAAGCATTAGCAGGTTAATGCAGTTTTCCATTATCTGAGAACAGTTGGGGATTACCCTGCATTTGTAAGCTTAAAAAGGCAGGCGTCCCTAGGTTCTGCTCCTATCAAGATGCAGCCTAATGGTTCCTTATCAGGAATGATGAATTGCTCTTGTGCCTACTCTCTGGTCCCTAATTTCCTTTTTTTTTTTGTGTGTGTGTGTATGTCTATGTGTGTGTCTATGTCTGCTTAGAGTCCTTTTTAATTCTAAAATGTACAGCAGCCTCTGAGCCAAGTGCAGCCCTAGTGTTCATAGTCAGTCTGGTAATTACTGCACTCACCGGGTCCCTTTAGGATGCAGTTTCAATGGGGTGTAACTTTCACAATATTTTTTTTCTTGTTGTTGCTTGAGCCACTCCAGGAAGGAGCTGTTAAACACGAGTCTCAGCAGGATCCATCATGACTGAGGACAAAACAGAATGTAATGAAACAGGGTGAATACGTGTCTCGCTGAGCAGGATATGTTCGCTTAGTTATATTGTTGATAAAGCTTTGGCTGAGGTTCAAAAAGGTGTTCAGCTTTCATCTCTCTGTCTTCTTTCCTCCACTCCCCTAGACGTTAATGGCTGCCCTCATACCTCCCATATTCAAGGCTGGCCATAATTGCTCACAGATTCTGTTAATAAAGGATTTGACCTCTTGTCTTTGCTGTTGTACAAGCCTCCCTCTGTCTTCATAGGGATGCCCCCTTCACCCCAGCTTGTCCCAGCCTTCCCTGAGCCGTGGCTGGCACGGTCCAGCACTGTATGAGGGAGCAAACACTAAATCCTTGTATTTGAGAATCCTGCATGGAGCTGGGCTGTTGAAGAGGAGGAGGGAGGGCACTGTGCCATACTCGAGGTGCCCAAGGACAGCAGCATGCCAGTGTCACTCATAGCCTCGTCCGGCAGATGGGAGCTCAGTCATTTGATGGTGAGTGTTTTTGGCACCCTGGTCTTGCTATTCGACATTAAACTTGGTTTGCTGTTCCCCTTTCAGTGCCAGTGACCAGCCAAAGCCAACATGGGACACCAAGGCTGCACAGGGGCATGGGCAGCGCTGGGGATGGAGATCAGCATGCCTGAGATTCTCTCTGGTCCCATAGCTACAGAGCCACTTTCCCTCCCTCAAGGAGGCCCATCCTGCTTTCCCTATGTCCTGGTGGAGCAGACATGGCTCTGTGTAAAGGTAGCACGGCAAGAAGATGCAGAGCTGGGAAGGTCCAGGCTACACAAGGATGAAGGTTTCAGGCTGTGCCTGCCTAACCCTGAGCATCTCTATGAATGCACCTGAGTTACGGTGTCCTATAGAAAGGACCTGGCATCCAGGGAGTGCAATAGCCAGCTAATGAAACATATATGCCTGTCAGGCAGGAAATAGGGAACGTATCCCCTGGCCCATTCACCGCTCCTTCCCAGCATCAGCTCCCTTCGTGGGATGCTGTTATCTCCAGACAGATCTCACACCAGTCACAGCAGCTGGAAGTAAAGGAGGAGAAATATCAATCACGCAGTTTTACTCTGGTCATGATACTACATTCTGTTTCTGTATCAGCCAACTTCTGATCATGAAATTCTCTTTCATCACCGTTTTGGCTGTGTCTGCTGTACAAAATTCTGATACTTGAATTAGGGCCTGTGTTTATGAAAAGAGACAAGAATGATTAATATTAATGTAAGCATGAATTAAACCAGTATTTTTAATACTATGGCAATTAATTAAATCAGGGCAGTGACAAATAAGAGCACAGATGCCCAACTAGGCGCTGTTCCACAGGCAACTGGAGGGGAGCAAACAGCCCACTGAGGTAATGTAATTTGGATCAGGCCCTTAAGAATCAAGAGTTTTATTGCTCCAAATCTCCAAATGGATAATAATTTGATCAGTATCAGAGCAAGAATTTACTACTGCCTCTCTGGCCAGCTTGTCCTTCCCCTCTGATGAGACTTGGGTTCCTCTGTCCTCCAGAACTGACTGTGTGTACATACGATGCAGCTGTAAAAAGTTTTGAAAGGAAAAGTGTTAGTTATGTGCAATATATCATCAGTGGCTGGCAGCTGGGAAGGCCTGAGCTAGCAGTGAGAGGCAATGTTCGTTTTCCCTTTGGCTTGAGCATGCTTGGGGGTAATCCCAGTGCACGGGGAGACGATCTGGCTGGCAACCCGCTGTGCTCCTGGTCCTGCAAGGGACTAGAGAGCAGTGCGAGTTAGTGTGCGAGCTGATCTGCCAGCAGCTTCTGCTTCTGGCTGCAAACCACGCTGCGTGCAGAAGCAAAGGGAACTGGATCGTAGCCCTTTGCTTAGTCTGTCGTGCAGTGTACGACGTCTCAAAAGCAGCCCTGGAGACGGCAGATGCAGAACAGCCTCGGCTATGTTGGTGTGGAGAGCCAGGCTGGAGTGTGGGGGCTCGGGGCTGAGGAGTAGCAGCTCTTTGGGGACCCCCTGGCAGCACTGGGGCTGTGTGGGCTGGCATGTCACCATCCAAGCTGGCCTCGTGCAGCAACAGAAGTCCTTGGGCACCAGCTCTGCCCACAGAATGTTTAGGAAAATAAAAGGAAACCATGCTTACGTTTAGGCTTTAGTAGCTGGCTTCTACGCATCTTGCTTTCTTATTCTTGGTCATGAAACCGGCCGGTCTGCCCAGCAAGTCAAATATGAGCTCTTGAATGTGGAAGGCTTTTGGTGCAGTGTACTGTGGCCCACCCTAACACCAAGGCAAGGAGCAACGCTTCAGTGATCTTCACCTTCCAGGATGGTGCTTCTGGTTTGCCAGGAAGCAGAACAAAGGCAGTGAATGAGAAAAAGAAGTAGGGGGAAAAAAGAAAAAAAAAAGTCAAAGGGAATGGACATACTGGTTGAAACATCCCATTTCTTGAAAAAAAAAAAGATTTTGAGGTATCTGTCAAAGCAATCCATGTGTTCCTTATGATTATTATATCACATGGCCTTGGCGTGGTTTTCTGGTATTTTGCAAAGACCACCCAGAAGTGGGCCAGGTTTGGTTATTGGATTTACTAAACAGAGCAAGAAATGCAGAGCTCCTGCTTGCTATTCAAAAATAATATCGCAAGGGAAGCAAACCGCAGCGAGACCACAGGGAGGTGAAGCCCATTTTCCACTTGCTGCAGGAAAGGCCCCTGCTCACTGCTCAAGGCCGCTCCATATGCTGGGAAGGATTCCCACAGGCTCTCGATCCCCAGCGACTGCCTCTCCACTCTGCTGCCCTTTCCGAAGCTGCATCCAGCGGGACACGGGGTGAGGAAGTGGCTCTGAACAGGATACTCTGGGGTGTTTTCTCTGTGCAGTGAGGTGGAGAGAACAGCCTGTAAGAGAAAACACCAAATGGTGTTGGATTAGAACAGAGAAAGCTTGTTTCTGCCTTCCAGTTTCTCAGATTATGGATCCTGGACCACCTGATGGCTGCAGAGAGCTTCTGGGGGCTTTGCACTCGGTCAACATTCCCTTCCCACCCTCCCAGCAGGACGAGGATGAGGAAGACAAGGGGCTGACAAGGGGCTAACACATGAAACATTTTATAGTATCAGAAATCCCTGGTTGCATTGGTAGATGTTCACTTGGATGGGAAGGAACAAAGCCATGGAGACCTTTATCTCTCCACACATTAACTCAGTGCCTGCTCTTTCCAGTTTAGCAGCAATTAAAGGGTTAGTGCAAAAAGCTCCCTCCAGTGACCTCTCACTTCCCGCATGTGTTTGTTGATTTCTTGTTCTCCTAGGCATGATTTTTGTTTGGGAATGAAATGTGCTTACTCACTTATATGCATTTATTACATAGACACGATGTTTGGGTACATCATCCATCAGTAGAAATGTCACATTGTCTGAAAGCTCTGTATCCAGAGTGACAACTGAGTTAGTGCTTGTGTTGTACAGCAGCCGCCTTGCCAAGGCTCTGCAGCTGGACATATTTAAACAAAACTTGTGTATGAACAGATCCATGGGCAAAAGAATCTGCATTCACATATATCTAATTCACATACATATGTACACATATATAAAAATAAATTTCACTTTAAAAAGTACATATAGATATACATATAAGTGCAGTTATTATAGAAGTTGACAGCTTTTATAGCCACTGGATATCTCACAAGGTATCCAGAGAAGAGTTGGTGGATTTTAGCCAGCAAAAGCCCATAGAAGGGACTGTGATCAAAAGCTATTTTCAACCGATTGGACTCGGCTTTGCCTGCAAAATTACTCATTGCTCTCAGCTCTGTAAAAGAAATTCAGAAGGTGCTGTGGCTAATTCTGCAGCTGAGCTCAAAGCTGAGGATTAAATGGCACAAGAACGTGACAGCCATTTATACTCTTGGATGAAGGTCGGAGTAGCAATCTTTGGTATTTGGTAGTGATGGCACTCTTACTTAAGCATGTTCATATCTCAGTATGTTATTTGAAACTTCTGCCCTTATTCTACTGCACGGACATCTATTTTTTCTTTCATAATGATTCGGAGTTTTCATGGCAACAGCTGTGAAAGCCAATGGCAGTGAGACAAGTCAAACTTCAAGCAACACTCTGCAAAATACACAGCAATCTATTTCAGTGCACCACATCATTAATTAGAAGAGACAGGCCAGCCAGGTTTGGAAAATATCATCTCCATTATATAGTTTATAAATGGATTCTGAAATGGCCATTGAAATTCTCTGTATTTTCTAACCAGAAATAAGTACGGCTAGAAAAATTGGTCATATATTGATTTGCCTTATATTGAAATAAATGATTCATGTTAGTTATCAGCTGGCTCTACTTATGACACTTGTTTTGGGTATAGACTCATTGACTTAATATGGTAATAATGGAAAAGGCAGAGAGTGGGATTAATGCCATAGGAATATTGAAAAATTGAAAAATATTTTCTAAATTTACCACAGTAGTCGTGCACTATAGTAAATAAGAGATTTTGATGTTCATCCATCTAATTTATAGGAAACATGCGCTATTTATGGTAGAAGTCATTTGCTTAACTCAAGCATTGACATAGTAACACTTTAGTGCAGCAATATTTCACCAGTCAGCTTTGGCACTGACTGAGTTATGGTCGTACTCATGGCAATATCTTGGGCCCATGCTTTTATAGGCTGGGTTGATATCTATTTATAACCTTTATTTTTACAGAGAAGAGCTAAACCTAATTTCATGGTTTTTTTAATTAAAAATATATTTTTCCTGAAAACTTTATATTTGATCTAACTCCCATGTGTGCTTTGGAAATGTTTCCAGTGAAGGGTTCTAAGTCACTTGCTTTATGCTTAAAGAAGCAGCGATCCTTGCAGCAGGGTGTAACTACCACGGCTTCCAAGATCTTTGATCATAGCGTGTTCACATCTAAATCTGAGCTGGGATCTCGATCTCATTTTTATGCCTTAGGTTATAATTTGTGGGTTTCTTTGACAAAAGAATTTCTTTTATAAGATACATATTGCACACATGGGCAGCACTGTGCTTTCCCTCGCTCTGTGGGAGGATGCAGCCTTTTAAAAAATGAATTATGATTCCCTTTAGTTAGAGGGGAGAAGAGGTCAGGTATTCCAGGCCTGGAAGATTGGGATTTCGCTATGTCGGAAACAGTGTCAGGTGAGCATCACTTATGTGAGATTAATGACTGTGGAGAGGAATTTTGTGTGCTAGGGGAGCAATTTGTTTCTTGTATAAAGAATAATACAGATGTGGAACTGAGAAACATTTTTGATGTAGTGAGGAAGAGGCATAGGAGCGGTGCTCCGGGTGCCCAGCGGAGCTGCTGCGCTGGGATGGATGTATACAATGTGCACATTTAGCTGTGCATGTTGTTTGAATTTGCAAAGCATCCGAGGCTGTGTGTGATAACCCGAAATGATGCAGAAATAATGGCAAGAATTATCCAGTTGTTCAGCCACTGTTTGCACAAGAAATTGCAGTGTCTGTGGGAGTATTTGCTCCTGTTTAGCTTTGACTTGGGTGCCTAAAATAGACAGCTCATTTGGCTAGACTCCCTTGGTGGGAGGGATTTTGTCGTGTCTAAAATCTTCTCGGGACATTACTGATGTGTTCAGTTTGTGCATACATAACATTGGCAATGAAAACTGCCTTTCTGAATGCAATGGAGACTGGGATTCCCCAGCCTCAATAAGGGCTCCTGGTTCCCCTGAAATGCAACAGCCATCTGTAATGCCACATTGCAATGAACAGTTTGCAGACAAATATGTTAGTTATTGAGTTCCCAATCTTTTATTTTACTATTACCATATTAAAACCTACTTTCAGTAGAAAATAGCTTAAAAATGGCTAATTTGTCTTTTCATCATCACCATTATCATGATAAAGGACTATGAAAGAAGTTGTGTTCTGAATTGTTTTGTTTTGAAAAAAAAAGGAGCAAGTATTAAATGTACTGTATAGTTTTCTGCATACATGAAGTCATGTGGCCTCAAAACTTCCTCTGACAGGCAAAATTATTTCATTTCTGTTGCATACTTTCTCTAAATCATTGTCTCTTTATATAAAAATGTCATATGACGGAATCAGCAAGAGGTAAATAGGGGCATGCTGGATGCTATTGGTTTTGACTCAGAAGACGCAATAAGCCTATTTCTGGCAATAATATTGTAATGCTAGTGAAATAGTATTACTTTGCCTCTTCCAATATGTTTTCAGCTGACAGGTGAGAAACATCAATATTACCGCACAATATATTTCCCTTCTGAGTGAAAGGACTTTGTACCACGAACACATGCTAAAAATGACTTTTGCATTCGTACTAATTTCTCAGAGCCAGCACTGGGCATATGCTGCTTATCTAATCTTGACTGCTGTACTAACTGATCCATGCTATTCTGCTTTATCCTTTGCAAAATTTCAGATGGGGTTTCTATTTTCTTTGCATTTCACCAAGATAACATATAACTGCTAGGAAAATGTTAACATCTGCGACAAGAGGAAAAAAAAAGAAGGAAAGGAATTCATCAAAGTCCTGAGATTTATGGGCTAAATCCTCAGACTTTGGTTGAGGTGGTGGGTTTCTTTCTCTGCTGAGGCAGCAGAAAACAGCCCAAGTGCTGCCCATCTGGAGCCATAGCGGATGGTCCCTGCGGGTGCTGGAGCAGCACGGGGCTCCCATTTGGCCTGCAGCCGCCTGGTCCCCACCATGGGCACCCATGTGGGCCAGAGCACATAGCCCCGGGCTGGCAGCTGGTGGCAGCTGGGCTCCGCAGTGGCCTCAAGGGCTCTGCATCCCACTGGGAATCCTCTCAGTCTGCCAGGATCAGCAATGCGGAGGCAGAGGCAGAGTGATGGAGATGGCTCCGTGGTACTGAGTTGTGGTGAACTGAATCCTGCATCCCAAAGTGCAGGAGGGTTTTGCTGATGCTGCTGGGTTGCTAGAAAAGCCATTTTGGTGCAAAAAAGTGAGTGCACGCAGATGGCTGGGGCAGAGATGGTCCACCTGGATGGCTGATTCCCACAGAGGTGGTGCAATGCCTGGAGGGCAAGGTGAGCTCTGTCCTTTTCCTCTCAACTTTAACGATCGTGTTTTCAAAAGCCGACCCTCATTTTACTTCTTTTGCATTTTTCAGGTATTAGCACAGCTGCAGGCAGAGCAGCAACATCATGTATGCAGACGTCTGAGCTAGTCCTGATGATGTGAAAGGAAGATGCTGATAAGGCTGACTGGGAAACCTGAAAGTGTGGACTTGATTTCCTCTGAGCATGCACGGAGAGACCCATGGTGGGAGTGTAATAACACTCGGGTAAGCAGGGTGGCACAGACAGAAGCTGGAAACTCTGGGATCTTGGAAGGCAAAATCAAAGTTGCCTCTTAGTGTTAGTCATAGTTTAGTCATCAAAGTCTTGCGTCTTTCTAAATGACATTTTCAAGATGAATTGCTCTGCGTGGATAGAGAATTAACTGTGCACTGAGGTGTAATGGGAAGATACTTCACAATTAGCCTACCACTGAATATTATTATTGTTATTATTGCGTCATTGTGATTATTGTTGCTATTATTCTGTGTTTTTTAGGGAATAATAAGAAATTAAGATTTGAAGTGGAAGAGTCAAAGTTCTTGGGAATGCTTTACCGTTCACAGATTACCTGCATATTTGTGGTTTCACAAGTACCACCAGTGCTTTAACAGTCCTACAGCTACAGTCTGCTAGAAACATCCATTCAGACTGGCTACCCATTACTGGAAATGATAGCGGGTGTCTAGAATGGAAACAGCATGTTCTTCTGAAAGTTTCAGTTGTCACTATATGTTTCTTACAACATTAATATTGCAAATTGGAATACAATGTCGAAACATGAAGGGATTTAATACTACAGAACTGGATGTGTTATGTGATGTAGTGCTGTGATATTGGACAACACGACATTTCATGTATAAAACAGAAGATCTTACAACACTCCTTAAAAGGGGATAAAAGTGATGGGGCTTGAAGCTGGTCACATTTAGAGGTGCTTCTCTGAGGACTATTTCAAGTGCTGGTGATTTAATGATGGCTTTTTAAAAATCGATTTTGTAGTGGCTACAATTAATAAAATCCACAAGAGCAAAGATAAGAGTTAATCAAATCAGATCAGAACAGATAACAACAAATAACAGGATTTATGTTAACACTTACTTAAAAACTGTAATGCAACACCGCCTAAAGGCACAGAAAACTTCATTAGTAGCACGTGAGAGGCAAAATTGGCTATTTTAAAAAACTTACTTCTCCTCTTCAGATTAAATATTTGTTGAGAAGAACCCAGAGCTTTGCTCAGCACCCTGGAAAGAGAAGCAGAAGTGGGACCCACAGAGGAGGCCAGATCCCACCGGCGATGCCCTGCTCGTGCTGCAGAGCATGGACATGTGTGTGGCTGTCCCCTCCTGAGCTGCTGGGTGGCTCCGGGCCGGCTCAGGTCTCTGCAGCGGGAGGTGAGGGTAGGTGAGCAGCAGGGCTGGCTCTGAGCCCAGCCTGGGGTTTATTTTTACACAGATACAACCACTGTCCTTATTTGCCACTTCCCATATAGGACTGTGTAAGTGCAATGCATTATTCTTCCCATTATTTCATTACCAGAGAATCGTGGCTCTTCACTGAGGGAATATTCTCATGGCTGAACTCAGATTCCAAAGTGTTTTAGCCTCTACAACTCTTACTAGTGTTGACATAGAAAAATTTCCCCCTTATTAATCTCTGGATCTTGTGATCCTCAGGTTGCATCTGGAGAATATTAAACATGGTAGTCTGTCTGTGCTTCCTTTTTTTATTATTATTTTTGTTTAGAAATATATTTATCCACATTTCCTTGAAGCTACATGCTCAGTCTTCAATTCTAGAAATTGCACAGTAAGATTTGTAACTACTGTCTTGTGGACCACAAACCTGAGGACTTCACTCTTTGCACAACTATTTGTGCATTGGTGGTTATTATTATTATTATTGTCAGACTCCGCTGGGAAATTATTCCATTATAAATAAGCATTTTTGTAAGCATGATCAATTTTAAGCACTCAACAACTGAACAAAAGCATTGCTATGATGCTATCCAGCTTCTAACCTTCCAGCTAGAGCTGCTTTCTACTAATCACTGTAAGAATTACTGTGCTGAAAATATTTGGCAGTACCACAGCCAGCACGTCCTGTGCAGGATCTAGTCTACACATGTGTGATCTTCCCACCTAAATTACGGGGATGTGCCAAGGAGGCTGTATTTGGGGACACATTTATCAGAGCCACTAGTTATGCACGTAGACCTGCTTGTGCTGACTTCAGAGAGGCCCATTGGACTTACAAGCCGTGCTATGTATTAGTATCCCCTGTTTTTATTATCAATCAACTCATCATTTGCGGCTCTGCATCTGAGCACACTGAATTGCTTTAGCACCTCAGCTGGGACCTATGTCTGCAGATATTCCTTGTGCTCATGTTATCTGCCCAAGCAACCCCACAGCAACCCATGTCACTGCCCCCAGCAGCAGTAAATGTTACTAGTGTTGCTGCTGGTCATATGATTAATAGGATCAGTGGCATAGGTCTGCAAACCTGGGATTTCTCCGGTCTCCTCCTCCTCCTCTGTTAATGACTTATGGGGATGGAAAGTGTTAAGAGTGTCTAAAGCAGTAATAACAAGCCTGGAGAAGCCCTCAGGCTTTGGAATCAGAAAAAGCTATATGGCCTCGAGTTCCACTTTGGAGACTTGCTGCACCTTGAAATATAATTAATGGGAGATCTGCTAATTTTTGATCCTGAGGTTAATTTTAGTCATGTACAGCATTTCAAAAAAAATTGAGATGATGAACATTTGATGTTGCAGAATGGTGCCAAAAAAGGCAAGTTTTGAGCATTCCTCCTCCTGATTTGTTTTGACAGATATTTCATTTTCTGAAGCTGCCATTAGAGCAATAAAAACAAAAATCACCGCAGAAAAACAAACACCAGCTCCTTTCCAGAAAACCGATCTATTTTTCAAATGCTGGAAAATCAGGCAGCCAGAGCCCATTTAATTTCCACAGGAGGTAAAGCTCATTAGCAAACACATGAAAGACAGCAAGCAGATTATTGTGAAAAAGGTATTTGTACAGTTACTTCAGTAACACTTTATTTAAGCTTTCTGGTTGCTGGCACTCGGACAGTATGTGTGACCTCGGTTAGCAAACGGTTATTGCTGAAAAACAGAGCCGCTAAGAGCCTTTACCGTCAGCGAGGAAACGGGGAGGAAGGGGTTCGGTGAAAAGAGGAAGCATAGACCGTTCCCTTTTTATTAAAACATGGGATCAGCTCTTCAGGAGCAGGGAAGGAGGCTCCGGAGCGGGGCAAGGCCGGGTGCTGCGGGAGGGGAGCACCTTTGCTTTGGCCTCAATCAAAGAAGATTTGTGTTAAACCGGCTGCCTCCTGGTCCTCGCCACTGCGCTGGCCGGGCACACAAGAGCTTTTCTGTTATAACTTCCTGTGCTTTGTTTAAGAAAATACATTAGCTGGAGGAAGAGAGTTCTCACTACAACCCTGATTACTATTTCCTTTAATTCCATCAAAACGACTTCTTCCCAGCCAGCCGCGCTCTGCAGCCTGGGCAGTGGCCGAGCTCCCTTCATCTCTTTTGCAGCTAATGTTTTGCAGATTTCGGCAAGGCTCCCGGGCGGCGTGCGTGGAAGCCCAGCGCAGGCAGTGGCAAATAGAAAGCACATGCTGATTAAAGCTGTGTTGCACAGCACCCAGCAGCCCTCACGTCGCTGCTCCTCCAGCCGCAGAGCGGCACGTGCCTCCGTGCGCGTGTCCAAGGCAGGTCTGAGGCCGTGGGGATGCAGCAGGAGAAGCTGGTGGGTGGATTCGGCTCTGTGTGTACCGTGCTAGCACCGCTGGAGGACACTCATTGAACCAAAGGGCCACCTGGGGAACGGATGAAGGCTGGTAGCCGTCGTGGACTTCATTTGCTTGCCTATACCCAATGCTTGCATGGTGCAGCAATCCGGATTCAACTCCACAAGCCCAGGTTTTGCAGGTCAACTTTACTATCAGTAACTGCCCCTGCGCTGGTGGCCCTTTGGCTGGTGCCCGGGGATGCTGACAAGGGCCGAGATGCAGCGGTGGCAGCCCCTGATTTGCTTTAGCCACCCTCGGTGCTCTGCAGCACGCGGCATGCGGCATCAGTAGCGCCTGGCGGGGACAAACGCTCCCCGTGCAATCCAACCCTGCGCCTGGTTTAAGTTTGTCCTTTTCAATTAAACTTGGCCTGTGCTTCCCTCACTGCTTTGTGTCCTGTTTAGTGCTAATATTTAATGTACACAAGGGAAGGCACTCTTTCAGAGATAAAAATAATGTTTCATTTTTGCTCTTTCGTCTGGAGCTTTCGTGGTTGCAAAAATGTTGGCGGTTTGGTTCAATTAGCATCATATCGAGACTTTCACATATTTGGAGTGGGAAGGGGAGAGGATAGAAGAACAGCCCATGAAAACACTGAACTACATGTAGAATTAATAGAAGAGAAATGAAATAACAGGGTATATTATCACAACTTTTTTTCAAAAATGCTTTCTGAAGTTATCTGTATATTTTAAGTTTCCCACAGTGATACACTTTAAGTTTTTAAAACAACACAAACATTTGCCTTGGCTAACTGCCTACTGTAAAGAATCAAAATTATCAACATGATTAAATGGCTTAAAAAGACAAGGTATTGTCCCCACGGAAAAGCAGAGAATGTAAAAGTAATCTGTGCAGGAGCGATCCTATTCACATGTAGCCAGCAAAAACAAACTGGTTGAGTCAGCTATCTCTTTTAAATGGAGAGATTTCTTTCTCTACCTGCCCATCATCTCGCTAGGATGCTCACATACCATCTGACTGAGTAACTTTAAGTACAATTAATAATTGTTCTATATCTTGTTGATGCTTTTTCAGTAATAACATGACATTTATTTATTGCTCTTCTGCAAGAAGTAATAAAAAAGCCAGAGGGGCTATGGAGTCCCACGATCCACTGGCAGATGGCTGTGAGCAGGTTATCTGTGCTGTATAACCCACCAAAGATCATTTTTTTCATGCTCTGGTCCTATTGCATTAGCATGGGTCATGGAAATACATTTTTTCTTCTCCGTTACTTATTCTTCAGCCTTTCTGTGAAAAGCAGCAATAAAGTTCAAACCTCTGCCAGGCTGAATTCCTTGGCAGCTTTTGCAAGCTGCCCGGAAACCGTTGTGAAAGCTTCCATAATCAGATAATGACTGATATACAGAGGGTGTTCATAGAAGTGTTTGAAAATAAAATGCAGGATTGCTATAAAATTGCTTTACTGGATAGTAAATAACATCTCAAACATATGCCAGGGAATCACATTGCAGATCAGCCTTCTCGCCACCGCCTTCCTTTCCTCCAGGATCTGCTCTTGGGGAGTCCGGCACAAGCTCAGACTGCTCCAACCATGGGTGATATTTGCAGGCTGTATCCAGATGATTGCCCTGATATTCACAGGTTGCATCCAGAGCGTTGCCCTGATGTTCACTGGCTCCGTCCAGAGCGTTGCTCCGAGGCTGGGAGGGAAGGGAGAGCAGGAGCGTTAGCACCGCGGTGCTGAGTGACGCTGGCACGCGGCGAGCGGGGTCCGCTTGATCCTGCGGGGTCCCTTCCGCCGCCGGCTCCGCTAAATACAGGGTGATCTGAGGGAGCTGAGTCCTAACGAAAGATGAGTGCAGAGAGTTACTGTCAAAGATCTTGAGAGGCTGTTTTCATGCCAAAAAGGAAAAAAAGATCCAATACGCACCATACAAAAGCAATGTTTGATCAAAACAAAACGGTGACAGTGACCTTGTCAGTGAAAAGGATTTGCTTGTGCGGAGTTGTAGATGAATGAATGATCAGTTAGTGGAGGATATTATTTGCCTGGGAAAGCTCAACATTTGAATAAGGAAAAGAGGCTGCTCCTTATCTGCAGCAGATCACTGAGCCCTATTGAAAATACTGCTGTGAATTTTTCTCTCACTCTGTCCATAGCTGTTCTTTCTCAAACAGGGCTAAAGTGAAACAAATGTTTAATTGTCTCATTTATAGTCACTAATCTGAATTTCAGTGCAAATACATAGCATTGCACAACAGAGGAAGGAAAGAATGCGATTGTTTAGAATGAATGCATGGTCTTTGGGTCCATGGACTATGGGTTACTGTTAACAAACTGTGCAAACGATTCTTGAGACTTGTAAATTATTGATAAAACTGAGGTTAAATGTTTTTCACCAGCAATGAAAATTTATGGGGTCATTCTAGAGACTGAAGCATCTGATAAAGACACCACATTCAGTGCGATTTTGCATAGAGATGCATGGGATGACTGCGTTAAGTGCTGCTGTAGGTCCTGCTTTGTGAAGGTATATACACACTCTTAAACACATGAAAAATCTGTTGAAGTTAACAAGAATACGCTGATAAATAGAAACATGCTTAACTACCTTCCTGGAGTCTTAAAAGCCTGAGGATGTCTGGCCCAAGGTTGACTGAGTTTCAGTAGTACCGAAGTCAGCCTATTTGATGCGTTTTGCCCTTTGAGTGTGAAATAACAAGTGGTTTTCAAAGGGAATTTTGTGAATGCCTCTGAATGCAAAATCCAGCTTGTGGATGTATGGATGAAAGGCTCTGTATAAATGTCAGCTTTTATTATTGTTACGAATTTCCGGCTTCTGTTATTAAGACATTTTATGTGGATCTTTGTGTGTCTCTCCGTCTGTAAGGTTGGATTAAATGCCTGCCACAAATCTCCCTGGCATCCCATGGAGGGGATTGCTTTAACTCTGTGCTCTTCTAACCTTTCCTTCTGTTTGGGGAATAAACCTCCTTTTAAAAAAATTACCTCATAAAACTGGAGTAAACTCTGAGCTCTTTGTTTTTCTCAGGTCTAACCTCCAGAAAGACTATAAATTAATTTATTCTATAAAACACGAGGAAGTAAATCTTCAGCATAATGTGTGGGGAATTAGCCACTTAACTCCCATTAACATTAATGGAAACTGAATATTTATTTACCCCACAGCATATAAATCTCAGCCTTGTAACTTCTACGGTTTCTAACTAAAACGTTTCCATTGTCCTAAGGATCACGGTTATCCTGCTGGAGTGTTTACTAGGTTGTCAGTTTGAGTGAAATATATTGGATGTTTCAGCCCTTTCCCTTTAAGTAAGTACCGAGGATCTGTAATGTGAACTTTTGAAACCTCTGTGTGATAAGCTCAAACCTCCTCCACTTGGTGCTGGTCTCATCGTTCCTGCTGGAGCTAAAATCGTTTGACATGAATAAACTTTTGTGACTGATAGGCTGCTGGTGTAAGGCCGGGATGGTGGATGGATGGGACTGAGGCTGCTGGTGCTTTACGGTGAGCCGTCTCTTCCAGGATCTGTGTTTCTCCCTTTCTTCCTTCAGATTTGGTACAGTCTCGTTGTAAGAGACTGAGACTCTGCAACCCTTTCTTCTCTGCTTAAAGTCAAGATCAGGTAAATCAATCAACCACAGCATAATCCTGCTTTAAGGTAACCTTTTGTCTTCTCTAGAGAGAAGTGAACGGGCTCCAGGCTCAGCAGGATCCAGCGGGTCCTTCACAGCTGCTACGGGAATTGCCGTGGAAGACAGCGATGCTCTCAGAACAGCTGAGCCAATGGACCCTAATAAAGATATGAATTTGAAAACTGCCAGTCACTGGCTGAAATCCAGGCTCATTATACTCAATGGCAAAACTTCCCATGACTTCAGTGGAACAGGTTTAACTATTGCATGAAACTATTTTTCCCTAAAGCACTCAGTGGAAAGCTATCGCTCTTCTGTATGGTTCATTTGAACCACTCTGGGGAAGTTAATAAAAAACTCTGGATTTCTGGTTAAAAATAAATGAGTAACTATGGAAGCAAAATGGTTCCATCTTGCCTTCAATCGATTTATGAAGTATTTTGGTATAAAGTCTTATTCTGCACCTCAGTGGACTGGGCAAAAAGCAGTGGGCTTAAATTGCAACTAGAGAGCTTGGGCAAGACATCAGAAAACACTTCACCAGGGTCAGGGTTGTGAGCCCAGTGCAGACCATTCAGGCTTCTGTCTCTAGGAACAGGCTAGATAAACTGTGAAGAAGGACCTACGTGGTCTAATCTTAGGTTGGACAGCAGCAGAGCAAGAGATGGGAGGATGTATTAGACAGTTCCTGCCAGCTTTGTGATTCTAACAAAGCCAGCAGAAAACCTGTTGATTTTATGGGTTTTTGGATCAGGTCTGTTCAGTTCTGTAAGACTTTTCACTGAGCTAAGAAAACTTTACTCAATATCCTGTCCTTCAAACACCAAAGAATCTGGATTTGGAGCAGAAATTATTTGGGAGTATTGTGTTAGGAGAGCAGAGAGCAGTTCATGACTGACCAGTAGCTGACCTCCTGCTGACCATGGAGCCATTGCAAGGGAGAAGGGCTGCGTGAAAACCCAAGCACCAGGTGAAAGTCTCCTCTGGGAACAGTTCACATCAGCTTCCAAACAGACTTGCCCCCTTCTGCCCTGCGGTGATCGTGGGCGCTGATGGGTTGCACGTACGTGGTGTCAGCGCAACACAGATCCTGCATTCCTTTCCCATGCCGAAATGCACATTTTTTGTGGGAGTTTAGCACATGCAAACATTGCATGCCCAAGCCCTGCAAGACTTGGCCTTTTATGGCAGTTTTACAGAGCTTGACCGAGCTAAGCATCCGAACTGAGCGCAATGGCTTTTTTAACAGCATATTGAACCGATGGCTTTTATCATCCTGAGCAGATGCTAACTGCACCTGTCAGGCTCCTCCTGAGACTGTAACGAGAGCAGTCCCTGCGTTTGCCTTCACAGCTCTGGAGCAGAGACGGGGATTTGTCAGGAAGCCATTAAGCAATACTGCACCATTTGTTGTGGATCCATTTTCTTTCCTGAAACCCAAGTATTTTTTTTCAAGGTTCAGGGAAAAGGATTCTGGAGTGAGTTATGCCAGTATAACTGCACAACACCCCTCCAGGCAATTCACAGGAAGACTTCTGATTTACACCCTTTTACTTCACAGTGACTTACACACGTGAGAACCGCATCTTTCTCAGGAGCCTTAAGACTCTAGAGACTAGATTCATGGTTAGGCTCAGGGATATGAGACCTATGAAACACTAAAACATCAAATTAGCACCAAAAGTATTAAAAACATGTGAATCATAAACAAAAAGCAAATAGGCAGTCACATGTGCAATGGGCTAATGGTATGTTAAGCGGAAACCCAGGAGGGAGCTTCGATTTCAGGCTTGGCTCCTTCAAAACCAATTTACTCAGGAGATCTTTCTTAGATAATCTGTGTTTTTTCTTTTCTCAAATGTGTCATAATTCACCAAAAACCCTTAAAAAATATCAGACTCATGTTATCTGTAAACACATGCCATCAGTGTATCATTGTGCCTTGCATTTAGCACATTCCTTTCTGAGTGGTCCATTAGCAAATATACACTATATGGTATGTTCGTTACTGAAATGTTAGCATCCCAAGGACAGACACAAAAGCTGCTTCACAGTATTCAGCATCTTACTTCAACAAGTGAGGTTAGAAAATGGTCAATGGTTTTAGTGAAACTAAAGCAAAAAAACAGATAGGAAACTGCAATTACCCAACCTTGACTCAAGTATTTCCTATGGAAAAGAACACGGTGTCTTTAATCATTAAAAAAGGGTTCCCATGAACTTTTTTTGCTGGTGACATGAATTACGGTGTATTAACCCTGGTCACAGGGGCTCCATCCAGCACAGGGCTCACAGACAGCTCTTCACATTGCAGTGGATTGCGATCCGCTTGGAGAGACAAGTTAATCCAAGCGGAACCACCGGAGCATCTCCCTGCAGCAGCCGTCTAGCCTGACCTGGCTAATTAAAACCTCGCTGATGGTGGCATGGGCATATCAGTTAAATAGTGATGTAGGAGTATGGTTATGATATTGGGCAATATCATGGAACTAGTCATACTGAAATACTCATAAGCACAGGTATCAGATATAACCTTATTTCAGTCTTTTATATATAAATATATATATATATGTATATTGCTAAAGTGCTGGAGGGGTTTCCAACAATAGATAAAATCATTTTTACAAAATTGAAATGCAACATTTGTTCCAGAGCTTGTTAGATCCTGAAATCTGTAGGTGGGGTTGGGAAAACGACATTCTCAGGTCTTCGCCAGCAGCGAAGCTATTACAACCTTTATAAATGTCATCCAGTTCTGCACTGTGGCTTGTGCCATATTCCCAACAGCAAATGCAAGCATCATCAGGATCCAACAAGCTCCCAAGAATCAGCCTCACAATTCAACTAAAAATAAATATAATTAAACCATAAAACAAAAAATGTCTGTAAGATTATCATCCTTGCAGCTAGCTGGAATGTACTGGAGAAATATTTTTGCACTTAGTTGCAAGTAAAAAATGTTTTACATCAAGAGAATGTGGCCGCAATATCACAATCTGGATTTATTAAATTAAAAATGAAAATGGGAAAAGGAAAAGAAGAAAAGGAAATAGCTTTTTAACATCTTCAGACAATTTGTTTTTCCAATGTTTGAACCAGCTAGGTGTTGTCTGTGTTCAGCAACCTGTTGAGTTGAGAGCTTTGAATGTGGATGGCAAACATCAGATGACTGATCCAAGGAATTTAGTCTGCTACTCCTTTAGTTTTTATGTTTTCATTATTTGTGACCTTAACCAGTATCTTTCCCCTTCAAAAATTTCCTTTGCTGGGATGCACATGGACTTGTTCAGCTTGACTACATCTTTTCAAAATTCTGTCTAAATCATATTGTATTATTTCTGTTACTTGTCGGACTAAGTTCAGCTTTTCAAACACGCAGTAATGAGCATCACACAGTGACTACTCTGTCACCTCCTCCAGTTTCTTAAAGAACGGATTTGGAGAGACGTACTAAAGGGTTCAACATCTGTGAAAACTGAAAAACTTTTCAGTAATAAATCACTTAAACTTGTCTGAATATTGATATATGAATAATTTCATATAACACCTACATATAACTTCAAAATAAAATGAGTCAGCACCACGCTCAGCAATGGGCTCAGAGTCTAAAGGACAGCAGCTCTTTTCCCAGACTGGTAAAGGATTCTGCCCCTGACATGCCCAACAACTCCCTGGACAAGGACACATCAGTAACTGGGCATCCTTTCATTGAAAATGAATTAATTCTGTGGACTTCCAGCAAAACAAGTGGTGGCACCTCTTATGAACTACTCAAAACCTCATAAGTCTGGATTCATTACTAAGAACAGTAATTAATGATCCCATTAGTATTATTTGATGTATTTGTTATGCCATGTCTTCGAAGATTTCCAGAGTTCATTTGTCAGATATATATTATGTTAGCATTCGGTATACTGAATCTTTAGCTTGCTAAAGATGCAGATATGGGGGAATGCCAACACATCCGGGAAGATCTGATCACATAAAGCAGTGAAAGGAAAATCAAACTGTTGCCAGGTCTGGTGGGTATTTGAATGGGAACCTGACTGGGAATTCATTAGGAATCATGTCACATATGCTCACTGCAAAGCCACTGTTGGCAACAGGCTTTGTTGGAGCTGAAAGGCTGAGCCCAAACTTTGCTGGAAAACTCCCTAAGGCCATTTCACTTATAAAAAGACCAAGTTTTTGAGAGCATATAATTATCCTTCACCCCTGCCATCTTATCCTGCATTACATTTAATTGCTCACAAACTTGGCAACATTCTCACATCCATTTAAAGAAATTAAGTGGTTGTGTCATTTTTTAGTGCTCAAGATATGAAAGCATTTCAGCTCAAACTTCTTCTGACTAATGCACTCTGTGACAAAAACTTCCGTCTCCTCCCCTTCCTGGGAGAACTGAGCTCACAGGAGACAGATGGGCTAAAAATAGCCGATTATGGCTAAGACTGTCATGGGTGATTTCTAGTGCCTCTATTTTTAGAGGTGAGTGCTAGTGCTGACCATTTACTGAAAGTCACATTCCTACAAGATTTTTTGGAGCCGGGCATCCTGAATCTCGCTGTTTCATTTCCAAGAAAATAGATCATAAGCAATGGTCACACAAGGGCTGCAATGGGATTGCCAGCCTGGGCCTCAGACCTCAGACAGGAACCTGTTATTCTCACCCAGGAGAAACCACCCAGCCCGTCCGTACTCCTGGACTGGTCCATGGTGCTTCCCAACCTGTCACTACATCTCTGAACCATCCCTCGGGGCTCACCGTATGCACAGGCACATGGTTGGGTCCAACCTGCGCTATGTGGGCTCTGGAGATTGGGCATAACTACTGCCTGGGAGACAGTGTTAATGGCATTTTTGTTCTAAATGTCTTTGTGCTGCTGCAGCAACAAAATGACAGACCACGCACCAGTGCGGGGTGAGTTCCAGCTGCTGGTGAGCACCTCCCTGTGGCTACTGAGCTCCCCCTCCATTTCCATGGAAAGGTGAATAGAGTACAGATTTACTATGTCCTTCCTCTATCCTTTGGCTCTTGCACCTGAGAAGAATCGAAGGAAGTAATGTGGAGTAATAAATAGCCAGTGACCTCAAACATAAATAATAGTAGGAAGCTATTGCCAATATGCTCGTTGTAAGAGTGCCACAAGCAGTTTAATTTGTACCCTTCCACCCTTTGCTGTCAGTTGGTCATAGTTTTAGAGGAAGGTAGAATCAAAGCTACTGCTCGGAAATAAAAGACTCCTAACAAATGAGTCAAAGAATGGTCCCAAAATTATGAGCCATCCATGGCCAGTCTGTGTTCACAGTAACTGTTTTGGTTATTTTATTACAGCTCAGAGATTTAATTTTAACTGTAGTATGTAAAGTCTTACTTTTTCAGGCAGTAAAGGGTACAAGTCATTTAAAAGGGTTTTCATAGATAATGGATTTTCATAGATAAAAGATACACATTTGTTACTCTCTTCAATAAACTAGGCATGCACTAACTATGACAGTGCAATTAGAGATGGGGTGGAAAATATGAGTTCACTGAGTGAATGTCTGTTAACATTTGCTTTTTATCTACAGGCCTCCTTTTCAACTCTGAAGTACGGTTAATCCATCATGAAGTCTTGTCTGTTACATGTATTTGTAATTATATGTTTTGTTGTTCTTTGTATGAAAACAAAAGAATTTGAGCTTTTGGGTGGGCTGTGTGTAAGGGAAATTCCTCATGATGAAATAAAAATGCACTGTTGGCACATATTGCAATTAAAAATCCCAACTGGTATTACAAAACCACTATCTTCAAAGGTACTGAGTGCCTCCAGCTCTTGCCGTGATGTGCTGAACATGACTGAATCCACACTAGAGTAAACAAATGCTGGGTTTTACATCCAGTGTGAAAAAGTATCATCTGTGTAATAAAGGTCAATGAAGCCAGATTTTTTCTGCTGTGTTTATTGGTGATAAATACCTTGAAAGTGAATGTGAGCGTTTTCAAACACCAGGTTAGAATGTTAATACAGTCCCTTATCGCCATATAAACGCTCCGTATCCTGACACGGGAAGTGAGCCTCAGACCTGGATGAATTATGAATGAGTGACTCCCTAATATAAATAAAAGCAGGAGGACGGGTCTTGTCTAGCAGTCTGAGCACAAAAACGGGGACTGGGAGCCAGGACTTATCTCAACTTTGAAAAGTGCTCTGCTTTGGATTGCATTCAAAGCTCAGCTAAGTAAACGGGAGTCTTTCCAGCAACTCCAGAAGACTTTATTAGGGCTACCATGTGTCCACCTTTTTCTTAGATTTATGCTATTTATGCACTTATGATCTTTTCCGTTGGATTTTTGGTATGTTTGGGTTGTTCCAAGCCCTGTCGGCCTATGTGTGGTGGAGTGACCCTTGTCTGCTCTGGTGGGGTCAGCTGGACATGGGGAGGTGACAGGAGTCAGGGCATGACAAAGTGTGCCATGTGATGGCAGAAGGACCTGAGCTGGGAAAGCTGATGAGCAGGATATGGGAGGATCTAGGGCTGAGAAATGGAGGAGGAATAAAAGAAGTCAGAAGGGCTAGCGGAGATCCACCAGACTGCTGCCACTGGCCTCTGTGGCCTCCTCTGAAGCCTTGAAAACATCATGATCTCTCCTGCTTTAATGGCCTCCCTACACCAGGAGTCAGGATCATATTCATTTTTCTATGAAGTTTGGGTCATATTTGTGTAGATCTAGAGAGAGAATCATGCTTTGCTATTATACTGACCTCTAGGAACAACAGAAAGAAAAGCTTGAAGACAGAAATTTGAGGAAAGAAACCTAATGGAATAAAACTATTTGATAAAAGGATATAATGAAGTGGAGGTTTTGCGCATTCTGGCTTTGGGGCAAAGGACGGGAGCTGGCCCCAGCACGTGCTGTCTCCAAAGGCTGAGCTCTGCATTGACTCATGCAAAGGTTTGATGGAACATGGTGGAGCTTGGGCTGCAGCACCATCCCTTCCTGTCCCTCTCCTCTTCCTTTGGTTCCTGGTTGAATCTTCCTATGACTTCATCCCTCCTCCCTGAAGGTTTTCACAGTGTGATGATCGAAGCTAAGTTGCAAACGCACATGTGTATGGAGCTGGGGCTATTCTTTCCCTTGGACAAATTGGTCAGACCTCACACCTCTACAGCTAAACAAATGTAATCCAAGCATCAGATCATAAAATCTTGGAAAAAAAAAGTTATTTGAACTGCTGGCATGGCTTCTAGTAGGACACAGGGGGCAGTTCTCCTTTCACACATCCCTGGGGACATGTAAAGCATTTCACTCCTAGTAAGTGAGCTGTAAATGCCGGCCTCAAACAGTGCCTGCTCCACATTACAACGTGAGAAACCTGCTGGCTTTAGCTTTTTGTGTAGAAGATTATCAAAGCACCTCTAAAAGGAGCCAGATTTCCTGCCTCACCTTTCCTCCCTTGTTGCCCTGACATCCATCTCTTCAAGAAATCCAAAGGTGTCAAACTTTCTTCAACACATACAAACGAGGCACACAGCCCAGGCCATCGGAGAGGAAAGAGCCGGGTCTCAACGGCTTTGTGCTCCATGGGCAGGTAGCTGCAGCCGTGCGCTCGCTGGCGACGAGGTACCGTGCTCGTGTTACTGCTTACGGTAATAAGGAAACTAAGACTCACTGATAGCAACACACAGACAGGCTTATTTTCTTAACCTGCTTATACTTTGCTGCTATGAAACCCAGCATGCTGGAGCAAACACGTCCCTTCATGCTTTAGAATGTGATTTTGCAATTCAGTATTCTGCTTTCCTCTCTCAGTATTGCAGTGCACACGTTGACATAGAGGGAGAAGGGCTGGGGGGACTTAGGATAAAACATATAGGTCTGTTTTCACTCCTCAAGCAGCACTTCCAACTACCTGAACAGTTACTAAGCAACTACAAGAAATGGATTGTTATTAAGTGTGAACTTTCAACTTATCCTTGCGAAAGACCTTGATAGTTTCGAACATGCGAAGAGTGATGGTGTGGGTGCACCAGGTTGTGGTAGGAGCTGTAGGCTTGGAAATCCTTCACCAAATGTTTGCCTCCTTCAGTCTGCAAGGGCCAATACTAGGCATAACTGAAACACACCAAATTACATGTTGTGAAATGTACAGGTCAACATGGCTTTGTTCTGCAGAGGAATGAAATTGAAAATTGATGTTTTTTTCATTAAAAATACAAGAACTGTTTTCTCATCTTGAATGAGTGTCTGAGGCACCAGTTTACAGCATCCAACTCTCATTGGGTAGAAAGGGTGAACTCGTTACTCCTTCATCTGTTGCATATCAGGTATATAGGCCCAGATGAAATGTTTTGAACCATTTTTAAAAAAAGGACTTGAAAATAACTTTGCATGGTCAAGGTGAATGATCTGGCTACCAGGTACTCTCCTGGATAATCAGGGCATGAGATATAGAAAGAGATACGTTCCCCCTATCTAGCTCTTTGCTCAGCAGTCTCCTGTCTTGTCTTGAGTTAAATTTAATAAAACCTGCATGTCTGCACAGAAAGCTTTGGAAAAAAACACCAAATCACTGAAAACTTCCTAGTGACTTGAATATAAACACTATTGGTCTGGTGGGGCTCATAACTTAATACATGACCAAGATCTACAACGGGCCAATAAATAATCAAGTTTCACATGCTCAAGAAGCAAAATCTAAGGCTTGCTGTGCAGAAAGGACCCACAGAGCTGCAGGCAGACATTCATGGCACTGGAAAAAGTGGACTCTGAGAGAAGGCACTGGACTTGAAAGAGAGAAGGGAGGTCACAATGCATATTATGTGTGTAGACAGTGACTGCACTTGCTGGGCAGCTTGTCCAAATGTACTCTGTAGAGGCAGGTGGATGGAGCCCAAGGATATGCCACTTTTTTTCTGTGAGGTGGCTTTCTGCCCACAGTGGTTACACAAGGATGAAAACATCAGTTTTGTGACTAAAGCTGGCTACTATCCAATTCAGCCTGGATAAATAATCATACTTTGGAGAGTCTTTTCTGGGTTGGGTGCAGGCTCTTTGGAGATTGTAGGCATCTTCATTTCAAGACACTCATTACTGAAGAAATCTATCCTGGTCCCTATGCACTCACCAGCCTGTGCTGGTGTGAAATGCCTAACCTCGGTGTGGGAGGTAACCTGCTCTAGACCATTATCTGTAATGTTTCAAGGTGGGTTTCAGCTATGAAGCATTAAGTTAAAACACACTTCCAGGATTTAGCAGTAACCATTGTAACACTTTGTTACGTTTATTATCCTATCTAGTTCCTGAACTTGGCATAATTCTTGACCACAAAGGCTTACTCTGGTGCTGAATTGTGACTTTCACCTGGGCTTCCTGTGGTAAAACCATCCTTGGATCAGTGTTGACCACAGTCCCTTTTGCTGTGGCTGGATGCATAACAGCTTTGCATTTTTTATTATGGAATGTCAAAGCAGAGCTCTCATCTCCACGGATTAGGTTGTTTTAAAAGAAATGAGTCTGAGCCATTATCCCTCCCTGCCTACATATCAGTCATTACAGCGCTACTGCAGCATTCCCAGGTCTTGCTCCCTTGCTTGCAGAGCTATGGAGAAGTCACTGTTGGCACTTTGAGCTCATCTCAGTCTTATATTTCAGCACATTCTTCTGCCCATGATGAAGCCATTGGCCACATCCCACACATCTCCTGAAGCTGGGGAAGTGAAGCACAACACCGCAGAGAAATAACTCTCCCCACCACGCTGGAGGTGCGGGAGGAGGAACAGCCCTGCAGTTATTACTGCATCTTGGCAGCCTCCTGATAAGAACATAAGAACATGAACTCCAGTGGGTTTAGTGCCTCCCGTAGTATGTAGAAATAACCTATGTATCAAAAGTGAACAGTACAGCTAAAAACAATCAGGTTAGAACCCTTTATGCAGAATCCCGTGCTGCCTCTTCTCTGCCCAATCTCCAGGTCTTGCATCAGGAATTAAATAGGGGTATCAGAAAGGACACAGAATGACCCGAATATCAGGGATGCTGATATCATCTTTGTTTAATGTGGAAAGAAACTGTGTTACTGAAGTTTTATGAACAGAAAAGACACAAATGTAGTCTTCTGCAATAAGAGTTTTGGCACGCACTAAGGAAGAGCCAAAATTAATTTGCTGAGAGGTCCAAAGCATTTTATCTATTAAAAACCAATAGAAAAAAAAGTTTCAGCAAGAGAAGAGCAATCATTGAGAAGATGAAATGAGAAGAAAAAAGAAAGAATGTGGAAACTTAGACTGTCAGAAACCAAAGATAGGTAGAGGATGAAGCAAAACTGCACACAATAAAGCCCGATTTCTTGCAAGTCCTTTTTTTTTTGAAATTATAGCAGAAAGGATAATGTGAAGAAGGACATTATGCAAAGAAAATAAATACTGCAGAGAAAAAAAAGGTGAATCAAGGTTAAGGTAATGTAAATACCTTTCTGAGATTCAGTTTTGCGTAAAAGAACTCACACCCTTCATGTCATTCATTCCTTCTGAACAAAAGTATTATATTTTAAAGTCAATAGACATGTTTTTCCAAGTCACTCCTAGCTCACTTCATAAGGAAGGCTTCGGAGTTTTTTATTTTTTGTTCCAGACAAAGTCATTTTTCTTTGTCTTTTCTTCTTTTCTTTTGAAAAATGTAATACATTTTTCATATTAAGAAAACATGAGATTGAAAGATTATTTTTGGCACTTCCCATTCATGACTCCATTTGTTGCTTATTGGAGAAAAAACTGCAGAAGACGGTTCTTCCTGAAAAGGCTATTCCTCCAATTACCAGACGTGAGCTGCATAGAAGAACGGAGCCTTGTTAGATTGGAGACTAAATCCACACTCCTCCAGACTACCTCCCTCTATCTACAAGAGCATTTGCCCTTGAAACGTCTCCAGGGCCACCTCTTGCATCCTCTATTGGTTGCTGCTGAACTTCATCATCCCGAGCAACATGATTGCTGCTCCGGAGGAGTTAGGGAGGCCAGCACAGCTCTAAGTAAGTAGTCAGTCCCTCAGCTAGCGAGCACCAGCTCCCTGATAGGAGCCAAATATCCTATTCTGGGAAATTAAGTTTGTGTCTGGTCTGTCTATATCACTTTGGCAATACTTGTGCCAAAGGGAATGGTGAGAAAATGTACTGCAGACCTGCCTGAGGGAGCCACCAGCACACCAGGCTGACATCTCTCCCACACTCTTGGATGAATCCTTTGGGTGGTTTATCTGCATTAGGAAGAGATTGCCTTGTCCTCTGTCAAAACTACTTAGATGAGAAGGTCTTGCTTAGAGCAGCACTTTCTCATTGCAAGACATTTTATCCTTTTTTGAATCCTTTCTCTAGTGTTCTTTATAAAAGAAATTGCATAACTCTGATTACAGAATTCCTAATGTGGCCAGATGAGGGGAGCAGTTATCTCCTTTGGCTTGTAAGTGATTCCCCCATCTATATATTCTCAAGTCCTATATGACTTATTTGCTGCTACTGCTGCCAGGAGGTCTGTTTCCTCTTTGGTTTCCTCATGAATATTTTCATCCAAAGTACATTTTGCATTTTTATTGGTCCTCCCCAGACATGTGGCCTTTCATCTACTGACATTGGCTCCATATGTCAATCTCATTGGAGTGTGCAGACCTCAGAGCGTTGCCTTGTAGTGATTCCGTGACGAGTCACTGCCTATTTTCCAGA
>NW_010584181.1:7069-20148 GCF_000705375.1 Tinamus guttatus | reverse complement strand
CTGCGGGAGCTGCTGCAGGCGCTGCAGCTCTACCGCGCCGCGCAGGTCATCCTGGACTGTGAGTACCCCGTGCGGCTCCGCGCCGCGGCCACTGCTTCTTGTGCCCGCTGGGCCTCCCCCGCGGGCTCCCAGGCCTTCAACGCCCTCCATCTTCTCCAGCCCCTCAGTGTCATCCCTCCTGCCGGTCCCCACTTGGCCCTGTTTCACACACGCCTTTCCTGCGGCAGGAGGAGCAGAGCTTGAACGCGCTGTGCCTTGTTAACGCAAACCACTGCGTTTAAAAAAACACTGCGTTATAAAAATCACAAGGCCTTTTACAAATCGCCGCACTTTCCGTTTTCATGTGTCATAAGCCCTGCTGCATTTGCAGCTGTCCACTTCTGTGAGCCAGACCGGACCCCGCGCCAGCCGTGCGGCTGGACGTGCTGGCCCCTGAGGACCGCGCTCAGCGCTTCCCTGCCGAGCTGCCCGCGCAGCCAGCACGGGCTGCAAACCCCTCCTCACATCTCTTCCCACCCAAAACGCATCTGTTCAGAAAACAGCTGTTTGCCTGAATTTCACCTCTTATCCACAGAGAATTACTAGAAGGGAAAATAGATTTTTGTTATGTGGCCAAAAATGCTTAGAGAAATGCTGAGACTTTTCCAGGCACGCATGGGAAAGGGCCAAGGCTTTCGCAGGATGGGAAAGGCGCTTCCTCGTGTGTCAGGAGTGCAGCCAGGGTCGCGGGTGGCTGCTTGCGGCCACGTCACCAGCCCCTTGCAACACCGAAAGAGCCGCAGGGAGGCTCCGTTTCCCATGGAAATTCCAGCAGCTCGGCACTGCCTTCTCACCCATGCGGCCCTTTAAGTGGCACTGCTCATTCACCTGCATTGTCCATACTTAGCACAGCATATTCCTACCCTTGCCGGGAGTTTCTCTGTGCTCCCACAGCACCCGGAACCACGTACCGCTCCTCCGGCTCGGTGTTGCTGCCGCCGCCGCCTTCCCCATCCAGGAAGCGCTCGGGGCCACCCCTGCTTCCTGCTGGCCGGCTCAGCCCGCTCCTCGCGCAGCTCCGGCGTTGCTCTGGTCCCGCTTCACACTGTGCCTTTAATCAGAAAAACAAACAGCTGTGTTTCCTCCTGAGAAATGTGAACCCTGAAACTCAAAAATTACTGAATGCCTTTTGAGAGCTACATAAAAACAGCGTGTTTTTGTTTGTTTTTTAATGTATGTAATTCACAGAAAAGCCTGGATTTGTCCATGTAGGCGTGGTGGCTTCTTTCCTGGGTGGGTTAGTTTTGCATTTTTGCAAGTGCTGTGTTCCAAGAGATGCTGGAAACATGGCTTGTAGTAACTAATGAAGTGCTGCTGCATTTACCCCCAGGTAGTAAACGCCTCTCCTCTAGCAGGCCGTTAAAACAAGGCTGCGAGGATGTTTCAAACTGATATTAGTGCAGCAGCGGCTCACATTGCAGCTTCAAGGCAAGCTTTATTTATTTAATTGCAGCTAGCTGCTGCCTGCAAAGCCTGACACTTCAAGCTGCTGTGGGGCGCCGCAGGGATCCCTGTGAGCGCCAGCCTTGCTCCCCTGTGCAAAGGGGGACTGGATCGTCACGGGCAGGACTGCAAAGCCCAGCGTGGAGCCCCTGGGCACACGGCTTACCGGGGTAGCGCGTGAGACGACCTCTCGCCGTGTCCAGCGTCCACCCCGCTGCCAGCAGCGTCTCCTCAGAACACACAGAACGACACAAAACGGTCCCTGTCCCAGGCGTGAGGCTGCTCCGAGCCCCGCGTGCGCTGCGAGCCGCCTCGGCCGCACGAGGGGTGACCCTGCGGGAGCTGCGCGTCCCCGCGCCCCTCCCGGTCCCCGCTGCCACGGGGCTTGCAGCTTTCTCAGGAACGCTGCTGGGCTCTGCGTGCCACCAGCAGCAGGGATTCCCCCGGTGAAAACAGCAGCCGGTCGCTGGCTGCAGGAGTGCGCAACGCTCTGCAGAAAAGCTTGGCCTCTGCAAAGGAGGTTGGCTAATGCAAGTGAATGGTCTTTGCAGTGACTTCTGCTGGGACAGATCAGCCTGCAGGACAGTAAATTGTAGGAAATCAGGGTCACAGAAGGACCTGCTCGATTCAACTCCATCTTCTGGAATTCCCTGAGCGTCTCATTGTGCTTGGGATAAGGAGCGGTGCTTTCTAGCAGGCTGCCTCTAGCCTTGAACAAATCTTTTCAGCCTTTGCTGCTCTTTTCGGCGCTGAGTGTGCTGACTCAGCTGCAGTTTCCCGCGCAGACGTGCAGTGGATGCACTGCCTGCTCGCTGCCTCCTTGTAAGAACAAGTGGTCCTGCCTCTGACAGTCCTTACATCTCCGTGACTCTGCTGTCTGATTTCTGCTGGTCTTGAGTAGTAATTTTTTTGTGGACTCATTTGTGCATAGACCAATTCTGCAGCTTGTGTGGTGACCTCTTTGCTGATGTGCAGGAAGTTGCAAAATTCATGAAAAGCCCTGAACAGATGGGTTGAAAGAAAGGAAATGAATCTCATTTCAGAGGCTTCTAGGTTAAAGGGTTAGGAAAAAAACAACAACAAACAGCAGAGCAGTCCGTTTTGACTGAAGGCCCATAGTCAGTTGATAACTAAAACTAACTAAACTAACTGGCTAAAAAATCCATCAAATTTGAGATTTCATAGCATTCTGGCACAGTACCAAAGAAACATAATGGATTTTTTTTGAGTTCTAATTAAAAGACCTCGTTTCATTCAAACCTGCATTCATGGGTGACATCATTGAAGGAAGTGGATACAAACTCCAGATAAAATTCAAAGCCAAAAGGTTAACTGAGATGGATGCACCCATGTCTACCACCAGACACCCCCACACTTCAAGGACTAGTACCCTGAAACTCTCCCACCTTCTCTTACCTTTCAGTTCTGCTGAAGTTAGCAGGCTGATCTGTTACAAGGCTACAGATGAAATATGCCCCTTCCTGCTTTCGCTCGTCTCAGTCGCCGGCAGAGCTCTGTCTGTACAAAGGAGAACACAAAGCCGTTACCGACAGCTAACGATAACCTCAGTTATAAATGTCTTCATGGGGGGAATTTCAGCTTCTCTTCAGGACACTTTTGACAGCTCCATATGTCAGAATGTCTTGGATTTTTTTTACTTTATATTGTCCCCATCCTAACTGTAGGCCAACCTAATGTTAGTAACGTCCTCTCTGATGCACCTCTTCGTCAGACCCCTGTATGCTGAGAGCCTCTCTGCTTTCCTCTTAAGCGGGCTTCTTGGTTGCTTTTTTCGGGTCTGATTCTGAGCTACCATGACTCAATAGGTTGGCCTTTATTTTTTCCTTATACATCATTTTAAACTTTCTAGCTGTGGCTGTTGTGCTCTTGTCTCCAGTTTGTTTCTTTCAGTTATTAAGTGAAAATATGTTTCTTTATTGAAACTAGTTCTATATAGGAAAGTGTTTTCTGGGATGAGCACAGTCAGGACACTAAAAGCACTCAAAATAACCCCAAAGTGTTCAGCGGATTAAAACCAATTCTGTCAGGCTTTTTCTCAGTTCCCTGACAACTAGCAAAGAGTGAGAGGCCTCTTCTAGGCTGAGATATTTGTGGTTTGAGATCATCAGCCGCAAACTGTTACATGGAAAATGACAAAACAAATAATTATTGTTATTTTTTTGTTATAAGAGACTATATATCTTTTGCATAGTCACGACTGATATTTGTTTCAAATTACCACTTTATTATTTTTCATAGTATATCATATTTAATATCATGCACCTAAAGCGATTCTAAATATTATTATGAAAATATGAATATTAAAATAAAGTTTGATTTTATTTGAATATTGATATCAATTCAATTTTGATAATACTCAAATAAGCATTAACACATTTGTAGTGCTCATTTAAATTTCCAGCTTATTTTCTCCGCACAGTTGATTAAAACCACACTATTTTTCCTGCTAATCTTCATCTTTCTGTGTTTCTCTTTTGCAGGGAAATCAGCCTGTAATCAGCCTGAAAAAAAAGAGCCAGTAGAGCTGCCTAATGAGGAGAATATATCTTTAACTCCCCCGGAAAATAAAACTAAGGGGAGCGACAGTGAGCTGGGGCTGCCGCTGCCGGTCTCCTCGCCAGCAGGCTGTAAGCAGAGGGTGTTGGTGCAAGCGGGGTGTTGGTGCTGGTACAAGCAGAGGGTGTTGGTGCAAGCGGGGGCTGTTGGTGTTGGTGCAAGCGGGGGTGTCAGTGCAAGTGGGGGTGCTGGTGCAAGCAGGGGCTGTTCATGTGTGCGCCGGGACTTCCCCTGCTCTGCTCCCCATGCCACTCATCTCCCCGCCATCCCCGCGCTGCTCCGCTCCCCTCCTCGCCGCCCCCGCGCTGTTCTGCTCTCACGTCCCCGCTGTCCCCACGCTGCTCCACTCTCCTCCCCGCGTAGCCGGCCGGGCTCCCCTGCTCACGGTGCGCGTTCCCGTTCCAGACGCCGGTGCTGCAGGCGTGCTGCGCTCGCTGCCCTCGCCGCCCGCGCCGCCGAGCGCCCTCCTGCTGTCCGTGCAGTCGGATCCTCCTGTCCCATCAAGTGTGAAGGTAAATCCCCTTCGTGCTAGTGGATCATAGCACTGCAAACTGTATTTCTGCCACATTGCATTTCTCCAATTAGAGACTATGTGTAGATTTCCATCTACTCGTATAAAAGAGAGGTCTGCTCAAAAAGTGAGGTCTGATTACAATGAATTTAGCTTCAATACAATACTAACACTTTAAAATGTAAACCCATGGTTTACATCACTTTTCTTGCCAGTGAGGGTCAAAAATAACTATGCAGCATATTGCAAAGCTGAGTGTGGAGAACACACCCACAAATGGCCATTAATTCTCAAACACAGATTTTGTAGGGAACTTAACATTTCTCGTGTGATGATAAGGCAATGTGAAAGCTCAGACTTGTCAGAATGACTTAGATTTATCCTCAGAATGTGCCAGGTTAGTGTCATTTCTAGATACACGGCAGTATCACCATTTACATTGGAAGGGTGGCAGGGGCCTCTGGAGCTCTCCGCCCAGCCCCCTTGAACCTCGTGCAGCTGAGCACAGAAAATGCAGATTGGTAACTATTTTCCAGCCTCTTCTATTATGCAAAGTTTTACTTCAAAGAGATCAAGTCGAGCGTTACAAAACAAAAGGGAAACGTAAGGAGCAATTGCACGGTGCATTTCAAATTTTTTTCAACAATCACTGCGCTCACTTCTTCAATCATGGAAAAGGCAATAGGATGTTTGAAAGGGAAGAAAAGGCATACGAATTTTCATGAAATAAACCTGTTTTTTTCTTCAAATGTGTAGCCCTGCAGCTCTGTCACTCCTCAGCAGGAGACGAGGACTGACCTCCCGAGCGGGAGTCTGTTGTGGACGCAGAGGGAAGTTGCTGATGCCACAGACGGTTTTCGTGACGCAGGCAGGATTTGCCAAGGTGTTTTTGCAGATGTCTACAAAGGTCACAGGCACAACAGAGTCTACATCATCAAAAGACTCAAGGAGGCGAGTGCTCCCGCTTTTCCTTCTTCTTTCTCAAGGGGAATATTTTATTAGCACCCCTTGAACATTAGCAAGTGTCATTTAATATTATGTGGGCTGGGAACCTGAGCTGCTATGCAAAACAAAAGGGCAAAAGGGAAACAATGAGTAATAAGAAACCTAAATTCCACAGACGTGCATGGGGGATATCTTACTCACACAAGTAGTGTTGTTAACTCGACCTGTGGGAGTAGCCCAAGCAAAACAGCTGCATTGAAAATCGGATCAGAGGTGCCTTTATACTGGTGTTTAATTTCCATTTAATTAGTGCACATAACACACTATTATCATTAATGATACTTTCCTATTTTCTGAAGTGGTTTGTCATCTAGCTTTGCATAACAGCCGTGCCTTAGTAATTGCTGTTGATGTCCTATTGCATATTTTTGTTTTTCAGGTGGAATGCACGAGCCCAAACGCAGCTCAGAGGTTGTTTCACACAGAAGTGCAGATCTGCTTTCGGTGCGTGGGTGCCTGTCACCCCTCCTGGCCCGGGGCAGGGAGGCTGCCCGCGCGGCCCCGCGCTCCGAGCCGGAGCCTCCCTCTGCTCTGCAGCCCTCACTAGCACCTTTCTGGGCCTCCAGCTGCTTAGGAATTTATTCCAGCTCAGGAAAGTACTTTCCTGCACTGCTCTCACTTCGCTTGCAAATTATTGTTGATCTGTGTTTGCAGGTGTTGCCATGTTAACATTTTGCAACTACTGGGCTTCTCAGTAGAACCTGGATGTCACTGCCTGATATACCCATACCTGCCTAATGGATCACTGCAAAACAAACTTCATTGTCAAGTATGTCATTAATAGGGGTTCATTATCTGCCCTGTAAGCACACTGCATGAAAAGCAATTATACCTCCATGAATTCTGAGGAACAGCACAAGGAGGTGCCCAGATGTGTTGACTGTTTGTATCAGAAAGGTTGCAACTCTTTTAAAGTTTTTCTGCTGCAAAGCAGATGGGACAGCAAGGAGTTTCTGCTTTGCAGCCAGGTAGCCCACGCTGCAAAATGTGTCTATCATATTGATAATATTTTAATAATTTAATATTTTATTACATCTGGGAATGTTAATGTAGAACACATTGTCATATCCAGCTGGGTCACAAGCCTCCACTGACAGCATAGGGGCTGTGAGGTTTTAGAGGCTCCAGAGAGCAGCTTGTGAAAACCTCACACCTACTGAAGGAGCATTTGCAAAGGAAATCACATGAACCATGAGCAGAGCAAAACAAGTATCAAACACAGTATTATGTCTCAATAATGGCCAATTTTGGATGCTTTGGAGAGGCATGATCTCTGCTGTGTCTTCACCTCACTGTATCCTGTGTCAGGCAAAATGTTCAGTACGTGAGAAGAGGTTCCCTCCTGGGCCTTGAACTCATCAGCTTCCTGCTGTGGACCAAACTCTAGATTTTTGGAGTTCTGGTAGTGATTGCAGTGTGGATAACACTAAGCCTTTGGCTAGCAAAATACTAATGTCTTATAATTTTTATTCTATAAAAATAAAAATACCAATCTTCCTTCTGACTTTCTGGCAGGATGATTCTGCTCCACTGCCCTGGGAGAGGCGCGTCAGCATTTCCACGGGACTAATCCGAGCTGTACAGTATCTGCATAATTTTGGAATTCTTCACGGTAATATCAAGAGGTGAGGAGTTTGGCACTTCCTTGTTCTCCTGTTCATTCCAGGATTACTTTAATACTAATGACTGAAGGCTTATATAATTTTGAAATCACAGACTTGTGGTGTCTTTCTGCTTTCTGTTACCTCTTGTTCTGAAGAGCAGTTACCTTCCATATGTTTCATTCACCTCTCTTTTTGGCATAATAAAAGTATATTCTTGCAGTAATATTCGGGGTGCCTTCTCTTCCCCATCTCCCTTTGTCCCCATTCTTTATTCTGTCCTTCTTACATATCAGGCCAAACACTGCAAGTTGTGTCCTTCAAGTCTTGCTTTAACTGTAGAAATGCAATTCTTCACCTCAAGTTAAAGTAATACCCAACCAGTGATGCTATTTGCCTTTCATTATCATAGCTCAAATGTCTTGCTGGATGAAAACTTCACACCAAAGCTTGGACATTCGGGTCTGCGATGGTGCTCTGCTGATAAGAAATCAGAGTATGCCATGATGAAAACCAAAGTCCTGCAAAATTCTCTTACTTATCTGCCAGAAGATTTTATCAGGCATGGGCAGTTAACAGAAAAAGTTGATATATTTAGCTGTGGTGTGGTAAGTTACCATTTTCCCACGTTCTGTTCCATTGTATGATGCTGACAGGCAGGAAAAAATATATATGAACATCCTTTCCATATACATATTTTGCCTGTGATGTTCCATCATAGTTTCTGATTGTAGAGTGTTATAAAATTTCCGTGTTCGTGTTCATGCAGCAGTAGTTAAATATTACTTCAGTTACAAAGCTAATTTGAAAAAAAAAACCCATAATTTAAATTGTTTTATCTGTCTATTTCTAGGTCTTAGCAGAGATAATGACAGGGATTAAGGCACTAGATGAAGGAAGGCACCCTGTTTATTTGGTAAGAAAAGTAGAAATAATGAGCACTAACCTGAGTGGGGTTGTTGTCCTGAATTGAATTTACATTTACATAAATACAGATTTTTTTTTAGTTGCAATCTGCTTGTAGGTCCTAAAGAAGTGATGTTTAGAAGCCGTGTTGTAGTTCCACTAACATCAATAGTCTTTCATCCCTAAAATAGGAGCAGAATGTATATTCCCATTTCACATATCAGACTCATCAGTGTTGGCCCTAATTATATAGGAGATGCACCAAAATCACTGGTGTTTAAATAAATGCTTCTTTAAGAGGGAAAAAAAAAAGCTTTGTGTTGAAACTCTACTGCATATTTTTTATGTGCCAGAAAGATGCACGTTATGAGCCAGAGTGAGTGGGGAAAGCTGGGTAGGAGAGAACTGCAGGCGTCTCATTATGATGTTTATCAGCTACTTACGCATCACCCCAGTGACTGGAATGGCCTCCCAGCCCGTTTGCCTACGCCGTAATTAGCCCTGTGGTTTCACAAGCAGCCGGGGCGGGCAGGCACCGAGCGCAGCCGCTCTGCACTGCAGGAGTCGCTCTGCGCTGCGGGGCCGGGCTGCACTGCAGGGTCGCTCTGCGCTGCAGGGTCGCTCTGTGCCGCGGGGCCGGGCTGCGCTGCAGGGGGGGCCAGGCTGCGCTGCGGGGTCGCTCTGCACTGCAGGAGTCGCTCTGCACTGCAGGAGTCACTCTGCGTTGCGGGGTCGCTCTGCGCTGCAGGGCCGCTCTGCACCGCGAGGGCTGCTCCTCACGGCTGCCTCCCTGCAGCCCCGAGGGCCATGGGCCGCGGTCCCGCTTACTGCTTCCAAACGCACGGGCCGTGTCCAGATGTGTTCAGAGCAGAAAGGACATGAGGTTTCTGATTATTAACAGGTGTTTGGAAAGTCCTGTGTGAGACTGTGGATTATTTTGTCTGTCTTTAAATGGTCAAATCACGGGCATAAGCGTGCTAGGCCTGCCTCAAGCAGCTGGATCTGCCCTGGGGAATTCAACGTTAGACACACGCAGAGAAAATCTCGGGGCTTTTTTCCCTCTCTGAGGGAAATCTCCTTGAATCAAGCGAGATTTCTAAAGATTTTAAAGTCTGTAAACCTGACCCTAAGGAGCAGTGCAGGAAATATATAGGGAGACTCTTATCTTTTCACTGGTATCAATTGAAATAAATGTCTGTGTTAATTTTGTCTTCACTAATGTCCCTCTTTTTTTTTTAGAAAGATATGATTGCTGATGAAATTCAAATAGTGAAAGAAAACTCATGTTCCAAGGTCAAAAATTTTGAAAAGCTAGCTGCCAAGGAAATATGCTGCAAGTATCTAGACAGGAAAGCAGGACACTTGATGGAAGAGACTGCTGTTGATTTTGCACTGGCCATCTGCTTTTGCCTGAGAAAAAAGAATTCTAACATAGCGGAGGTAAGTATTTTAAGTACAGGAGCAGAAGATTAGTCTCCTTAACATGGAGATAGGAAGATACAGCATTCATGCCTTAACTATTTTGCGTTTTACATGTGGGGATCCAGGGATTGTTCCTTACTCACAGATTCCTTTGTCAAAAACAGGTGCTTGAAATTATAGAAATGGCTGAAAATAAGTTAAGAAAGCATAATATTTGTGGAGACAGCACTTCTGGATTTTCCATGAACACCCCTGAAGAAACAGATGATGAGACAATTAGCCTCAGCGTGGTCGGTGGTTCTTCCCAGGAGAATAAAGAGGACAGGACACAGAGGAAGGCCGGGGCAGGTGCTGATCCCTGCGCGCCTGCAGCTGCGGGCGGCTCGCCTGACATTTACTGTGGCCAAATGGAGAGGGTCCCCTGTGAATCCGACGAATCGAGCAGCTTCCTATGGAATTCTGCAGCAGGGTCCACAGATGAGCTACCTAGCAGCAGTTGTTACAATTCAGAAAATACCACAACCTCCGAGTACGGAAAAAAGCAGGAGGGGCCTGTGAATGGACTCCAGGACAGAAACGAAGCGTCCACCGAAAGCGATGAGACCTTGGGAACGGGCTCTGCTGCACAGAGCACCCTTCAGCCAGGAAACGCAGCCCTTGGCACTCCGTGTTCCGCTCCAGGTAGATCTCGGCAGTTCGGAAGGGTGCGCAGAGCAGTTGGGCACGGTGTCTCCAGGGTGCTACGGCAAAGCTGCTCGTGCTCCTGTTCTGATAAGCACAGTCTAGTAAAAGGGCTCTAATATTATAGTAAAGTTCTTCTTTCTATATAGAAAAAGATTTCCTGAAGTGCTGCATTCTTGATTTGATATTATCAACAAACCCACAAAATATTCTCTGGTTTTCTATCAGATTTTTTTTTCCGTAAACCAGATTTTTTAAAAAAATTATTATCTGTTCCTTAAACAAAGATGGATTTTTTCTCAATATTTCTTTGTTTGTTTTTCAGCATTAGCTGGAGAGACATCTTGGAAAATAAAGATAAATGATCAAAAAAAGAAGCTTATGGAAAACATTTTACTATATGAAGAAGACAAATTAAGCAGTTCTGAACTTTTTGAATCTTAAATTGGATGGATTTATTAACAGTGGCCTTCTCAGAAGAAATAAAGACTGTCTCCTCATTAGAAAGATGGTAAAAATATACCTTTTGAATACAGTTAAGTTGCAGATTTTCACCAGCAACATTAACCCTCTCTGAAGAAAACAAAAGTGATCACATTTGAGATGAACAAGAACATATCTGCTCTAAGCAAATAAAACAAAATGCAACAAATATGCATTAACAAAATGCAACTCTATAAACACCTTCTTTCTTCTCATCTGCAACTTAAACAAAGTATGACAAATACCAACAACTACCAACACCACCAACTACCATAATAATATTCAATGTTCTTTTACAATGCATTTGAGAAAGCATCTGCACATAATCTGTCTCTTATTTAACATCACAGTCCCAGAAGTTACAGAGCAAGCAGTGCTCAGCAGCCATCTAGCAATACTCCTCCTTGCTGTCCTGTTGTGCACAATCTCTGAAGAGACTGGAGGGGGTTTCAATTTCCACAACAAATATTTTGCATATTCTTATTCCACATATGTGGAAAACACTCTTTATCGGAGAAAGCATTTTTATGCAAGTTCTCAAATGAATGCCATTTGACTCTTTTTCAATGTGAATTGCACTGAAAATTTGTGTAAGTTAGTCTGCTCTGTGTCCTATTTTACTAACTCTATGTATATGATGCTTAAGTCTAACTTCTAAGTTTCACTGTCAACAGGTTTAAAACAGTGTTTAGTACTTTGTAAGGATATTTTTGGAAGTTATTTTCTGTGTTCGTTACATGATATTAAGGTCTCTTGCTTCTCGTGGTAATTATTATATATATATTTTGGATTAGGAACAAGATTTTAATTTAAAAACTACTTATTTTTTCATTTGAAATTTGATTTGTTAAATTTCTTTTGGCAATAGATAAATGAATCAGTGAAAGATAAGCTAGTAAATGGACCCGTTTGTGGAGCCCCATTCACTCAGCATTCCTCAAGAAGGAATTTTGGTGTGTCTTGTGGCTTACCAGCAACAGGAGTAGCCCTGGGGTCACCTCTATGATCACTCTGAAAAGACAAAAAAAATAGTTTTGTGTGCTGTCCTATTTATTATCAAGTGAAATACCCTCAAGAAAGTGAGTGTAACTTTTATCATTATGACTATTTATTTTTTGTTTTACTATTTGCATTTTCCACTCTTGTAAGGTCAAAGGAAATACAGGTTTATGATGAGCAAAAAAGAAAAATGTAGCTCAGCACACGGATGAACGTGACTGCTGTCTCAGCAGCATGGGTAATGAGACCCACTGTATGAAACAGACAAAATTCCTTCCAAAGCTCATGGAATATTTGAAAAGGAATGCAAATTTATATGTAATTCTTCTCACTGGGGTTGTGCAGTGGTACAACTTTCCTAGCTTTACATTAGGATTGCTGAGTATGGCCCCAGAGCTTCCATATTTGTGTAGTACCTAGTTTATTGGGGATACTATTATGCACATATAAGAGTATTTTAACTTAAGATCTGAGTATTATAATAATTTACACATTTATCAAGTATTTTTACACTAAAAACTAATAGAATTGCTTAAATATGTGCCTTACATACTGTTGATCTGTTGATATATTTTCCAGTGAGAGATAAATTTTATTAGATTCAAAAAAATAAAAAATAGTACTGACATAAAGAGCATTAAGAGTATGTTCAGATTATCCAAAACAAAAGGGTTTTTTTTTAGATTTCATTGAGATACTTTATGGTGCTGAAAACTTAATATCCATTGGTTTTGATGTTTATGTTTTGGGGGATGTATGTAGACAAAACTACAGAGGCAAATTTCAAAAAATACTTTTTTTTTCTATCCAAAACAATAATTTAGGCACAGTTCTGATTCACACACACACACAAAAAAAAAGCTTTTGTTCTCATTCTAGCACAAAACAAAAATGCTGAAGCTGCAATTGATTTTCTTTGCCTATTTACATGTTACACTTTAAGATATTCCAAAGGAGAATGTATGTGTTTCGAGGTTACATAAGATGCTATATATGAGATACAATGGTCTGCAATGACGGAGTGCTGGGACCCAGCCCTTGGCTCTCCAGTGCAACGTTCAACTTGGCAGATTTATAATCCATTATTTTTTTGTGAATAAAATACTGAAAAGCTGTTTCTGTCCCATTTTTGCTTGATTTGTGTCATGGCAGTTACTGTGCACGGCATACATGGACTATTTCGGTGTCATGTTCTCAAGGAAGCTGCGCCCAGGGACTCTTTCTCAAAAATAAGGGAAATTGCTACTCAGATGCCCTTTTAGCATGACGCTGGGGTAAGGGCACAGTATATTAAACAAAATATATTAAAAACACATGTATTTAAAAGAGTTATCACCCCCACACTTCTTCCCACCCGCGCGCTCTCCCCGCCTGCAGGCTGCCCCCTCGGGATGGCGGCGACGCAGGCTGAG
>NW_010584173.1:2898-16810 GCF_000705375.1 Tinamus guttatus | reverse complement strand
GAGTCCCCGCTCGGTCCCCCATTGCATCCCCATGAGTCCCCGCTCGTGTCCCCCCGTGGCGTCCCCGGGAGTCCCCGCTCGGTCCCCCATTGCATCCCCATGAGTCCCCGCTCGTGTCCCCCGTGGCATCCCCAGGAGTCCCCACTCGTGTCCCCCGTGGCGTCCCCGGGAGTCCCCACTCGTATCCTCCAATACGTTCCCATAAGCCACACTCGCACTCGTATCCTCCAATACGTTCCCATAAGCCCCACTCGTGTCCCCACTGCATCCCCAGGAGTCCCTGCTCCTGTCCCCACTGCATCCCCGCAAGTCTGCTCTTGTGTCCCCTTTGCATCCCCACGAGTCTCCACTCATATCCTCCAATACATTCCCACAAGCCGCACTCATGTCCCCACTGCATCCCTTCAAGTCCACTCTTGTGTCCCCTTTGCATCCCCACGAGTCCCCACTCACATCCTCCAATACATCCCCACAAGCCCCACTCGTGTCCCCACTGCATCCCCGCAAGTCCGCTCTTGTGTCCCCTTTGCATCCCCACGAGTCCCCGCTCATATCCTCCAATACATCCCCACAAGCCCCACTCGTGTCCCCACTGCATCCCTTCAAGTCCGCTCTTGTGTCCCCTTTGCACCCCCACGAGTCCCCACTCGTATCCTCCAATACATTCCCATAAGCCCCACTCGTGTCCCCACTGCATCCCCGGCAGTTCCCACTCGTGTCCCCGCTACATCCCCAGGATTCCCTCTCATGTTCTCGTTGCATCCCTGGGAGTCCCCTGTCGTGTCCCCAGCGCATCCGTGTGAAGCCTCACTCATGTTCCCATTGCATCCCTATGAGCGCTGACTTGTGTCCCCACTGCATCCCCAGGAGTCCCCCTCGTGTCCCTGTTGTATCCCTGCAAGGCCCCACTTGTGTCCCCATTGCATTCCCACAGCCCCCCCTTGTTTCCTCCATTGAACCCCCATGAATCCTCTTGCATCCCTCTGCTTGTGCCTTCTGCTCCCAGTTGTGGCCCCCGTTTTATTCCCAGTTTTACGCCCTTCTGCCCCACACCATTTCCCAGCTCTGCACCCACTTGCGTTTGCGGTCTGCCCTCTTCCAACGGAGCTTCCTTCACGCCTGGCCTTAGTGACCCATGGCCGTGGGGGCTTTGCAGAGGGTTTTAGCGTGGGGTATGTGCACCTAGACGGCAGCGTGGGCAGCAGAGCCGCGTGGCCTCCTGCTAACAGCTCACCGGGGCGAGCCGCGTGCTCGGTCACCCCGTGTCACTGCTGGGAATGGGGACAGTCGCAGTGGCTGAGGTCAGGGCAATAGGTGACAGATACCGTCAGGGCATCAGGGTGATAGATACCATCAGGGTGACAGGCATCAGGGCAACAGGTAGCGCCAGGGCTGCCTTCTGGGACCCCCGAACAGGCTGTTCCTGAAATACTGCCTTCGAGCTGTGATATAGCAGAATAAGACATCACTTGTGCTGCAAGGAAGGGCAATACCTGCTCCATGAATCACCGCTCCGCACAGCGACCCACCGCGTACCCACACTGAGCACAGTGCCAGCCTGGGTCTAGGAAACCAGCCTTAACTTAACGCTATCGTTGCTCTCCGCTCGCGGGGCTTCCAGCTTGGATTCCTCGGCAAAGCCCCACACAATAGCGTGCCTTGCAAGTTCTTGCTTTTCCATCCGGGCTGTGGTTTGTTTGTAGGAGGTGAAGGGCCGGGAGGAAGGCAGGGAGCAGCCCTTCCCTCCGTGTATCTGCATGCATCACAGAGCTCCAACTCCCGGATTGCTTCACTAACCACAAGTGCATTCTTTCATCTGCTGCTGGCCAGGCGCCTACGCCCCTTCCTCGCCGATGCAGATCTCACCTGGGTGATCCAAGCCTTTGTCATCGTGAAATCAATAGGACCGAGCTGCCGCGGAGGCCACCTGGAAGCTCGGGGTAGGGCTGAGAGCAGATTTCCTTTAGTGTGAGGGAATCTGCTACGAACATAACAGCGACCTGCTTGGGAAGCCTGTGCAAGGCAGGACATTTCTGTGTTATTCCCCCGTTGATTCAGAATAACTCTGTGGAAAAAGCGAGCGGTGAATCACTGCTAAGAGCATCTCCTGCAACATTTGCAGACCCCATTGTAGGTCCAGCCTCAGCCTCCGGACGCTGCCAGTTCCTCATTTCTGGCTGCGAGATGCTGCCCTCCCACTCCTTGGCATTTGCCTCCCCGTCCCAGCTCTGTGCTGGGGTGAGCAGGGTCAAAGCGAGCAGGGCGGCACGCGGAGGACCCGCAGTGCTGCCCCCGGCACCGTGGCCGGCCAGGAGCCACCTTCACTGCCTGCTTCATGCTTGATCCCTTGGGCTGAGCCAGCGTTGGCTGCTGCAGGAGACTCCCAGCTCATGGATTCATGAGGGATTGGAAGCCCCTGCGAGAAGTGACACAACCAGCCCCCAAATCTGCAGGACCCCTTGGTCTGCATGCCCCTTCTGTGAATGCACTGCCCCAAGGCAGCAAGGCTGGGCACTTCCAGGTGGGAAAAGCCATCAGCACCGGGTACGCCACGGTCCCACCTGCTCCCAAGAGCACCCATTAATCCAACGGCAAATATTCCCACGGGAGCTAGTGCGTTCCCACAAGGGAAGCCCTTTTCCAGCAGTAACGGATTTGCTTGCTCATGTAGGGAAGGAACCAGAGGAAAACCAGCAAGGTGACCCTGGCTTTAGCATGGAGCCCAGCACAAACTGTGTTGTCATTCCCCTTCTCCATCGCTGCTCTCCCCTCCCACCTGCTGAGAGCTGGGATATTTATTTGTAAATAGATGCTTCCTCATTTGTAATAATCCTCCCACTCCTGCCGTGAATCACTCGTGGAAGCAGCCGCTGCCTCCACGAAAACGGGAATTGTAGCAATTCGGAGTGAATCAGGGCAGCTGAACCAAGTTGGCCAAGGGTGGGGGCCAAGGAGGAAGACTCGATGAAGGAAGAGCAGCCAGGTAAAGCAGGGCCAGTAATTTGGGTGGAATTTGGAGCCGGTCTGGAGTCCTAGAAAGCCGTCCATGTAAGTCATGCAAAAGGCAGGACCTTTCATCCACACCCCTTGAGATGCTCTGCAAGAGAAAAACAGCATCGTAGCAGGGCTACCCCCGCTCCAGCTTCTTGGTCTTGTGACAGAACTGGATGATTGCAGTCGGGCTTGGTTAAAAAGGAGGGGAAAAAAAGGTTAATCCCCTGGCCTGTTTTCAAACAGTTCCCTCAAATACCTTTCAAAAGGGTTTTTAACATTTGCTGCACCCAGGAGATGATGACATGTTGGTGGCATCTTACCACGTTGCCCATTGTCTGCTCCAAGCTTGAATATGGAGTCAAAACTTTCATAGCATTCCCACTGTTATAAAACTACTAAAACAATTATTTAATAGTTTCTTCCTGTTATTGGGAGTGTACAACTAGTGCTAGAAGGTAGGACCTTTTTTTTTTTTTCTTAATCAAATAGCTCTTTGTGCTTGTTCAGAGTTTTTTTTTTTTAGTTTTTTTCAGAGTATTTTTAATTAATTTTAATTTTAACCCCAAAAGGTAATTTAAACTGGGAGGCCGATTCTGCCTTGCCTGAAGCAAGCAGTACTTAAGACTCACTCAAAGCCCTGTGATGCAAGTGGAATATGGACCTGGTTCGTTGCTCAAAAGTGAATTTCACCGTTCGGAGTGATCCCTCAACAGGGACGAATGGCACCTTGATTTCTGTGACAAGAGATTCCTTTAACGCCTAGTTAAAATATTGTGATCTGGTGGCCAAAAGGCAAAGAAAGCTCATCTCTATACCATCCTGCAGCAGCATTTAACAAGGGATTTGTGTGTTTGTGTCCGGCATAAAAGACTCCGGCCGCGTGTTTATTTTGGATGAGGAATGTGAAAATCAGGAAAAGCAAAAACACGAAGATCTGCCCTTTCCCCCCCCTCCCCAATTTCTCCCACAAAAACAAATTGTAGCCGACGAGATGTTTTTGGCCTCTGCTTTGAACAAAAATCAATCAGGCTGCAGCAGCCAGTGGAGCCGTAAGCCATCGCCCTGTTTATTTTCTTAATGTATGGCTTTGGGATAAGCTAAATATTTTGCCAAAGATCAGCCCCTAACTGTTGCTGTCCAGCTGGCATTTGCGTCCTGCAAACCTTCACCGGAGCGCGGGATCTCCACAGGTCTGCGGAACATCCGTACTGCTCCGGCACCGCACAGAGCCCATTGCCTTTGCCCACTACATCATCCAGGTTGCCCATATATATATGTGTGTGTATATATATGTATATATATGTATTTATATATACAGGGCTGGACAAACCCACTGCTGGGTGGAATCACGTTGCTCCCACCTCTCCTCTGACTCTGTTCGCCTGGTAAAAATGGGGGCCTTATTTGACTTTTTCCTGGCTTTATCTTTCAGCCACCAGTTCTACTTTTTCTGTCAGCTTAAAAGGCTCTTTCATTCCCAGTATTTTTCACTGTGAAGGTACATTTTATTCAAGGGTTTTTATTTTTTATTTATTATTATTTTTTCTTTAAATCAACTTACTGGGGTCTTGTGTCCTGCCAGACATTTTCCTTTGCTCCCCAAATTATTTTTATGGCCCTTCCTTGCAGAAGGCCTACATAAATAGAGGATTTCTTCACCTATAGGCTCTCCAGCTCAAGCTTGGCCCATGTCATCCCCACTAAAAAGAGCTTTGTTGGCTGGATTAATGAAGCTGGCTTCAGGCTGGCACCTCCTGGGCTAATGTCAATAGTGGAATGAACTGGTTAGCAGAAGATTATGTTGTATATATTTATCTTTATCCAGCAATAGTGTGGGTGGAATAAGAGCTGCCCAGCGTGATTCAGAGCTAGCAAAAATTCTCATTCGGAGCTAGCAAAGATTCTCCTCCCGAGCAGGCGGGCAGAGCAGGAGGGCTCGTTCTGCCCCTCTGCACACAGAGTCTCCCTGCTCTGGAGCCAGGAGGTTCCGTCCGTCAGGTCCCTCTGCCAGGTGTTTTGGCTGCCGCCGAATTTCCAGGCGCTCCGTAACCCGCTGCGGTCGCGAGGAGCCACGTTCCCTTACGCCGCAGATGGTCGCGCGACACAGGGGCCATTCAGCCCTGCCGACAAGGGACGTGCCCAGCACTTGAGCAGCGCTGCCGGCCGCACGTCTGGCCGTGCCCTCAAAGCTCCTGAGGCCGCGGCGTTGCTGTCCCCAACTGCCCCAACTCTTGCTGTCCCCAATGGGGTGTCTGGGCTAGTCTGGGGGTTATTTCTTAGGGGGGATTCGCAGGGGGAACCCACAGCAGAGGGGCATAGGATAAGAACAAGAGGAATGGGAAGAGCAGTGGAGATTTAAACCAGCTCTGCCGCTGCAGCAACACCCCAGGTGGATTCAGAGCGCCCTGGGATGGTGCTAGGAGGTCTGGAATATCCTCATGATGCAAGTGGGACCAAACAGAAAACAGACCAGGTATCCAAGACTTTCAGCTATGAAGTACAGGCTAGGAAGGCCTTCCCATGTCCTTTCTTTCTCCCCAGGCCACCAGGCGAAAGGGACTTCAGTGTTCTTCAGAAAAAACATAAAAATAAAAATGAAATAAAATGAAATAAAATGAAATAAAATGAAATAAAATGAAATAAAATGAAATAAAATGAAATAAAATGAAATAAAATAAACCACTGGAGCCAGGCCCTAGAGCAGGCTGTGCCTGAACAGAGGCCTTCAGTCCCCAGGCCGCTGATGGGGCGGTCACAAAAGGCCCTGCAGCAGGTCACAATGCATGGCACATGCCTGAGCTTGATGTATTTGCCCTTGTTCTGCTTGTTTATCTATCATTTGCATTGTGCCTGCCTGGCAGGCGCGCTGCCCCGCTCCCGGCCGGCACCGCGGACACGCTCCCCGAGGAGCTGAGTCAGCTCGCGCAGTCCCGGCCCCACGCAGCGACCTCCTGGGCATCCAGCAAGAGCCGCGTCTGGGGCAGAGCCAGAGCCCCGGAGCATTCGGATGTCATCGGCATCATCAGAGGGACCCTCCGCTCCTCCAGAGCCCCCGCGGCCGCCCCGCGGCACCGGAGCGTGCAAAGAAAACACGGGGCCATCTGGGGAGGAAATGAGCCACCCTGCGCCCAGGAACGTGGGAAAGCAAATCCGTCTCCCTCCAACAAGTTTCCCCGGGGTTAGACTCCCTAACGCGATACGTGACCCCACCTCCCACAGGGATGACTCACCCGCCACCTTTGGAAGAGAAAATGAAGGAGAATGATTGCGGAGCCTGGGAGCTTTTGCGATGGTCCCGGAGCCAGGAGGAGACACGCGTGACTAAGCCCGGCAGGAATGGCAGGAATTCGTTCTGCCAGCTGTACCTGCTCTGGGAAATCACACACAGGTATAACAGGTCCAATTGTTCTCTGCTGCCGTAACTCCTTTGGGATGAAGGAGCAGGATGAGAGACCCTGGAGGGGATCAGATGCTCCCAAGCCTTTGGAGATCCTTGGAGATCTCTTTCTCAAGGGAGACAAGCCCCGGGAGGGGGAAGACTGAGATATGCACTAAACCACAGGCAGGCAAAGTGCAGATTTCTACCCTGCCTTTAGGCCCTGCAGCTTTGTGCCTGCCTGTAGCAGGCTCGAGGGCTCTGGATCCGGCTCCTAAAGAAGTGGCAATGAGACTGGAGATCTAAAGATGAGGATGAGGAGGAATGGAAAGGACAGCAGTCCTCTGTGTCAGCGTCTCCTCATCCAACACCACCTGGACGGGGCAGCTTTGCTGGCCACATTGGCCCTAATTTCTATCCCTCCTGGTCCACAGACAGCAGCTCTCTGGGCTGGGGGCTGCTGGGGACAGCGGGAGGACCGAGCCACCAGCAGAACACAAATGGTTATGCGCCCTTACAGAGGAAACCGAGGTACATTTTAAGGAATAACCATCTCCCCTGCAGGGCACATCATGCCTCAGCAAAGATCTCTAGGACCAGAGATCCGCTGACAACCAGGGCAGGAGACCGAGCAGGGTGGGCTGCTTCAGCGGCAGCGACTCGCAGCCTGAACATTTTGTTTGTGGAACCTGGTACTGAGCTTCATTAATCACTGCCCAGCAAACGGGACCAAGCCCACGTTGTTTGCAAGGGGATGGAGCCATCCAGCCCTGGATAAATGAAGAGATTCTGCCAAGTGATACAGACCCTGTAAAATACTTGCTTCTTGGGCAGATCCTCTCTGTGGCACAGACCTGATGGCTTAGAGCCAAGGGAGCAGCAAGAAGTACGCTGAAACGCAAACATTTCGTTTGGAAAAGCCAGGGAGACCTGTACTTTGCTCGCATGTACATAGAGCTTGACAACACTGAGCTGATTTTGCTCAGTTGCAAAACAAAACTCACTGCTGGGCTTGCTCCAAGCCTGGAAAATTTCAACCACAAGGAATGGATTTGACAAAGTTGAGAGTAACTGATATGGTTGGTGTGTGTGTGAGCATCTGTCTGCGTATGTGTGCCCAAAGGTGCGTCGAAATCTGCACAAATGGTGCAACTGGCCCCATAGCCACCGTGCGAAGGACAGCACATGCTCCCATGGACATGAGTCAGGGCCAGTCACTCCGGGCTGAACTCCGACGTCTTCCCATTACGCAGAATCCCAGCTCAGCAACTGAGGGTCCTTCTTGGGGAACCGCAGAGCCTTCCGCTGATGCAAGAAGGGGAATTCAGGCAAGGAGAAGGGAATCAGTTTTCGGCAGAGCTTCTATTTCGGGGTGAATATGTCAAGCGTTCGCGTGTGGTGGCCTTGCACCTCTGCTGGATGACGACATTTCTACCAGGGTGGCTGTTGCACAACCAGATCTGCTCCGCGTAACCACCCTTTTTTGCTCTTTGCTCCAGCTTCCCCTTACAGCAGCCTGTGTGAAATGCCGTGATTAGGGTTTTGTTTGGGTTTTCCTACCATAGAAATGGTAATGGAGGCCATTCATCTTGTTGAGGGGTGGTTGACTGACAGGCAAGCCTAGGAGTAGACCCGAGTGATTCCAGTTTTCCAATCACGACTGGAATCCTTTCTGGAACACAGAGCCGCAGTTCCTCTGACTATGCCCTATAGTTCACATGAACCTGCTACAAAATTCATCGAGGGGGTCTCAAAAGCAGACAGTATCATGAGCAAAAGAGGAGAAAGAAAATACTTTCTTCTCCCCTGGTATCTGGCTCAACAGCAAGCCATTTGCTGCCTCTCTCAGGGCTCTTTGATAGTCATCTGAGGCCGAGAGCCCTGCTAGGCTGAAGGCACAAATCCAACGCGCTCTTTTGCAAACGTTGGGTGGTTACAGGCCTAACACCGCCGGCCACCCCTCGGCCTTCATCAGAGGCAGTCATTTAAAACCGCTGAAAAGAAAGCGAAGCACAAAACGCTGCCCAGAGCATCACAAAGGAGGCCTGACGTCAGGATGCTGGGAGGCAAAAGGCTCCAGGCCAACAGAAGGGAAGCTGTGTTTGAAAAATGACAATTTCTGTCTAGGAAATGCACGGTTGTGAAAGGAGCCCTTCTTCGGGGCTCTCCAGGAGCCAGGGCACAGAACAAGAAAAGCCTTTGAATAGTTATGTAAACTATTCGGCAGGCTGCCAGGGAGAGTTTGCAGAAGCCCAGCGGAAAAATCTATCTGCACGCTCAATCGGGAAGTTCAGAAAACATCCTAATGCCGCCGTCAACCTTGGGGGGCAGCTCCAAGGTCCCATTTCCCTTTCCAGAGGAAAGGAAAAGTCCGAGTCCCAAAAGGGCTGGCAAAACTCTCCTGCTTTTCATTTAAGGGCTCCCTGTTGACTTCACACCCCGTTCCCAGGTGCTAGTGGTGAGATGCCCATGCCCAGGTTGATTTCTGCCTCCGATCGGGAAGGCTGTAAGGTCAACACATGTAAATGCAATCTGGCACCGAGCACGCCGCAAATGGGACTGCAGCCTGGTGTGCCTGAGCCCACACGAGGTGAGCAGGGTTTTCAACAAGAAAACCCCGGAGAAGATGAAAATGGGACAGGGAAAATGCTTAGATCATACACTCCTCCGACCAGGGTCTTCTACAGGCTTGTCCTGCACTGAACACCACATCTCAGCACTACTGGCACCCATCTAACCACTTGTGTGTGTAAACAGCATTCTAGTAAAAACGCAGCTCATTCCAAGCAAGATACCAAAGGCGCATTTAAAAGGGAAGGATGGTATAATATGCATTCAATCTCAGCTCTGTAAAGCACAAAAACTCTCAAAAAAGGGGCTTCTGCCTGCTGGGGTCCCCAGGTACAGAGTCTGCATGATTTCATGTTGCCAACATTCAGATGACAGCAAAAAGCCAGACGTAGCTGGACAGGGAAGGGCAAAGAACATCCAACTCCTTCCCAGAGACACCCGGCCTTTTGGCTGTTTGAGCAAAGATTACTTGCCATAAAACTCAGTTTTTACAATTCTCTCTTTTTCCCCCCGCATATTTGCTCCCCTAAATACCATATGGGATTAAAAGAAGGATAGAAATTAATAGGTAAAAGAAGAGCTGGCATGCTGCCTAGCTAACTCAAATTTAGTTAGCTCAAGTTAGCTTGATGAGCAATGATCATCAGAAAGCAGAAATAAAAATCTTTTATTCATATGCAGCAGATGGAAGAAAGTAAAGCAATGCTTCTCAGAGCCTTAAAATTCAGGTTTTACTGAAAGGGGAACTGAGCGTGGCCAGAGAGGGGCCTTGATGTGGCTAATGGTAACCTGCTCTCCCCAAGGCTCAGTGCTGGGATGAATTCACCAACCTCACTTAGCCCAACTCTTTGCTCCTGGGAAGGGAACCCAGGCCCTGAGAGGACAATCGGGGATGAAGTGGTTGTTCGGGAGGGCATGTGGGCCTGGCCAAACCTTGCATGGCCACCGATTCCCCCACTGGCTTCAGTTCTCCCACTTTTGCCCTGGAAACTGCCTGTGCAGCGTCTCCGAACCAGGACTTGCTGCCTTGTGATGGGACACACGTGGGTGCAGCCCATGGCCAACAGTGATGGCACAGGAGCATGCAAGGACCAAGCACAAGGGACCAGGAGTTTCAAACCAGAGCCCCTTCTTCCTCTCAAGGCTTGGAGATTTGCAGTCCTTGGAATTGGGAGGGTTTTCTGCAGGAATCCCAGACACCAATGACTCCAGCAATATAGTGTGAGCAGCCAAGACTTGTGCAAGCCCCTGTGGGCTCCCACGATGCAAGGGAAGGGAATAACCCAAAACGCTGGACTCCAGGAGCCGGCGTGGAGAGCGATCCTGGGAGAATGGTGCCATCTCCCGGCATCACAGAGCGGCTGCAAAGGACCAGAGCAGTGACCCGGAGGGTCTGTGCGTGCCTGCCTGGCCAAGGAATTTGGGGTGTCCCCTCCCAAGGGACCTGTCACCGCGTCTGCCTCTGCAGAGCCTGGTGACAAACACGCGGCGCCGGCATTTCGTCTCTCCCACCTCTCCGAAGCCATCCCGCCTCCTCCAACGCCCTTTTGTGAGTCAGTTCGGGCCAGCTGAACATCGAGGTCGAGTGGGTTGAAACAGGGATATTGTGGCAGAAACAAAGAGAGGGAATTGCAGCGAGGCAGCACGGCCGGGGAGGGCTAACGGGGTCTGCGCCCTTGGTGAAAGCCAAGGGGAGGTGACCCTCTTTTGGACCCACTGATGCTTGAAGAAGGCACAAAGCAGTGGGAACGAGCCTGTCTTCACACATTTAGATATGCATTCCCTCCCCAAATTTGCTAGAAATCTAGTCTTCATTAAGCACAACTTCACAGAGGCACATGGTGAAACGGTGGGATTTACGGTTCGATACCAAAATCGCAGAAAAGCTAAGGGAAAAAAAAAATCACAGATTTCAAGCTTTTTAGTTCCATCTGAAACAAAACAGACCTCTGTTTTCAGGGAAATGGAAAACCCCCGCAAGCACACAGAGCTGCAGGTCAGCCTGAAGAGATTATACTGCAACTGAAGGTCACGTCCAGTTTCCCTCCACGGTTTCTTTTCCCCAGTTTTGCTTCAGGGCTGTTTCCAAGTGAAAACCCGTTTTGAAACAATAAAAATGTTCCGCTCCTCTGTGTCGGCCCCCGAAATGGGAATATTTCCAAAGTGCATATTTTTAATTGTCAATCTGGAATGCTTTGACATTTACAAGCATTTCCCCGCTTTGGCCAAGACTATTTGTTCAATTAAATCCAGCTTTGCTAACAATTTTGGTGCTTTTTCCAAAGAGCATATATTTGGTGGAAACAGAATAATTACTTCTGATTATTCTGAACCGTACTGAGCCAAATCTCCACGTTCATTTAAAACATCATAAGGATCAGTCCCCTTCATACTTTCACAAAGCCTACAAATTGCCAAATATACAAAAGACCTTGGAGGTAGGCTAGTCCCCTAGAGAGCTCTTGTAAGGAATTGTTTTCATGAACGAAAAATGATTTTTTTTTTGCTTTCCTCATAAAACTTGTTTTCAAGTTCTGAAGAGCTCTTAAGAATGCACAAGGCTCCAGTATTTCCTATGTAGATTAGATTTAGAAAATTGCCTATGTAGCATGGCTAGCATTAAGCAATTTCCTTCCCTAGATTAATTTCTGGAGTGCTCACAGGCATCACTGATTGCATCAAAGGTTCTCATTCACTCCAGGGATCCCAACTAGCTCGGCAGCCGGAATCAGGATCCCACCTCGACTTTGTTGTCTGCAGCAGGACAACCATAAATGAGACTTCTCACCACAAGAAGCCTTTTTTCTGTATTTTTAAATGCAGCTTTTGATCTCTGCTGCAAATTACTGATACGTTAGCTTACCTTATGGAGTATGTAGTCTTTTTAGGGAGAATGGGTGAAATTGTCTTCATCAGACATGCAGAGCAAAAAGCTACTTCATTCAGTTGCAGGTGCAGCTGCAACACTGGTAGAGGTAGAAAATATCCACAGCAAATTATGGAGCTCTGTCTCTTCCCCTTTATCTAGCTCAAATGCTCCCTGAAGTGTTTCTGTTAACAGGTTTGAAGAGATTAGTTCTCACCTGTGAGCAAGTTTCCTGAGAGCCATCTCAGCTTCTCTTCATTAATTGCTTTTTGCCATTCTAATGAATTATCCTCCACATGCAGGGTTTAAAAAGCCCAGAAGATTCACATATAACAAGCATTTTTGTTAATCAGTTCTAATACACACTGACATATTTGTAACATGCCTATATCATCAAGAAAGACGTTTTCATACTTCATACCATTCATGCATGCAGTTTTCCTGCTTCTTAGTTAATTCTTCTGTTTCATTGATCCATGACTGCTTGACCATAGCAGTTTCCATGTCCCTCTGACACTCACATACTAGTGGCTTTGGCATTTCTGCTGAAGAGATAAAGGGCAAAAACTATGTGAGAGCATACGAAAAGTCAGGCTAACGATAGCATGGGACTAGCAGCAAACCGAGCTCTTCTGCTCCCAACCAAGCAAAGTGCCCTTGCAAGCACAGCAATGCAGAGCCACTCAAGCTCTCCCTCCTTCCAGGACAACACTTTTACAAAATGGCTCATAGGATCCCCAAGAAACAATATTTACTCGCTAAAATAGAGCTTAGCTCCATGCATTCCTCCAGCCAAAGGGCCAAGTCCATGGCCAGCGACGCTCTGTTGAGACCAATGCAACCTGTCCTAGCACTGCAGGACAGAAATGGGATGGGATCCAGCCTAGGGACTTCTGCACTGTGTTGAATCACACGTGTGTTTGCATGTGGGCATGAGATGCAGTCCTAAAGATCCCTGCACTTCCAGGGAGTGAGATGTGAACAAGCACAACCCTTCTGTGTGTTAGGGGAGATTGTTTTATTGTGCCTGGTCAGGGTTAACTCAGAGTCTTCACCCTTTTAAAGGGTACGGAGCTTTAGTTCTATTCATATCTGCACAATGAAAGCTTTTTCCCCTGTATTAGATCTCTACATATGACCCTAGGCCATGAATGGGGTAAGGAATGGTAAACACCAGCACTGCAAGCGCTGGTGAGCAATAGTCTGCAGCCAAAGTGAGAGCAAAACCAATACAAAACCTGCAAATGTCAGCAGCAATCAAGAAGTTCATTTTTATGTAAGAGAAGGGTTCAAAGCAAGCCCCCCTCCTGTTTTCAACCAAAGAGAAATGCCACTGATGACTGCAGGAGGTTTGGGAAAGGCTTGGCTAGGATAAAACAGTGTAAATTGTGCCTAGGCAGCCAGTGCTCTTCCATTAGGTGGCTTGAACCTCTTTGTTTCTGTCAAACCTTGTTTATGAATGTCTGAATCTTAAATTGACTTTGAGATGCTCATTTATGAATGTGAGGCTCTTTTCAGGACTCAGCCTCTTCCTAGAGACCTCTTCTTGACTTATATTTGATTGAGAGTTGCAAATTCTGTATGGGCTTGTGCTGCAGGTGGATGAAGGCTGGTGGCTGCTATGACTTAATGGTTATTAGGAGGTGATCTAGAGACAAGCAACATGTTGCCTGTTGCGAAAACTTAAGACCTTGTGAAATAAGCCCAAGTATTGGTGGGCTGGCTGGGATGCAAGGATTACTTGGAGAGGATGCTGTTTATGGAACACTTGTAGGACCTGGACCTACTGGGGAGAGATAATTGTCTTGGATGCATGGGGTAGCATGCAAGGGAGACAAAATTGAAATGAGAAGGTTGTTCAGGTTCTTTCTTTAAAGACAGTGTTAATCTGGATAGGTGGAAAGTAAGGAGCACAAGTAAGACCCCTCTTATAACAAGGTGGGTTTATACAACATCTGTTCAAATCAAAGCACTTCACATACCAAATTCCATGTTTTCCTGGGCATACACTCACTAGTTGCTTCTTACCTCAGATTTTTCTTCTGTCTTTAAGTTCTGAGTTGCAAAGACTTGGCCCTTGCAAAGCCATATAACACTGTTCCTTA
>NW_010584168.1:10878-30108 GCF_000705375.1 Tinamus guttatus | reverse complement strand
TAAAGGATTCGCTACTCCAGTAATTGCTCTATACCATTTTCCCAGTTTGAGGCTTGTCTTGCAGGTGGCTGCAGGAGGTACTTCTGCTCTAACAGCACTGAGGACACTGGTTGTTTTGAGGAACAAATCTTCGTTTTCTACCATCTCCCATGCTCACATTGGAAAACACGGCAAACAAAACACAAACTCCGTAGCCACATAATCATGTGAGACTCTTAGCTAGGATTTCTAATACAGTTTCCAGCCTTCAGGAGCTAGGGGTTAAAGGAGGAACAGTTCTCCTTTATCTCTTTCTTTCAAGCCTCAGGAAAATAATATTAAACAATTAGAAAACATTGTAAAACTAATCTCACAAGGTATAGTTAGGTTGGCACTATGACCAGGCTCTTAATTGCCCTGATAAGGGCATGTTGGCAGTGACCACTCTCAGATAACACTGCTAAACTCATGCTGAGCAATCCCTGCAGCAGAGCAGGGCTGGGTAAGGGGGGTATCCCAAAACCACCGGTGCCAGGGGAAGCAGAGCCAAGAGCCAGGCTTTGCTTCAGCGCCTTCCCTTCCCAGACACGATGCCTGCAGGATGGCCAGCCCACATTGCTCTCCTCAGCATTAGAAATAACCAAAAAGGATCACGTGCAGCAGCTACAAGTATTTGCTCAGAGTGGTTGCCAAGCTTGGGAGCCTGGATCTCAAACCAAACTGCGAGACTAGGCACATTCCTGCCTCATATCACTGATATTAAATGCTGAATACTACAAGGGTTTTCCCATACCACTTTCCTGTTCTCTCCATTTACCTCTACAGCACATCTAACCAGCTTTCTAATCAGCTCTGGAGACGTCAGTCTTGCTAACCAAATCCCGGGAACTGACACTCCAATCCACCTTGCTCTGCAGGCACTCAATAAACACAGTTCTGCATGTGGCCCCAGGCCGTTTGGTGCTGCTCTCTATTCCGTGCTAGGATAGCTCTACTACAGCCCTTGCCAAGTGCCTCAAACACACCCTTCTCCCCAGCTGTCACTAGCCCTGCAGTAAAACCAGTGGCCCTGAACTCTGCACTTGCACTTTTAGTGAGTCCTCCTGCAGGAGGAACAGGTAGTTCCCACACAGGGTTATTGCATCCAAAGTGTTTCCAATGGCTTCAGCTGGAAGAATTATTCTGTTTCTGATTCAGGCAAAGAGAAAAAAAGCCAGGCTATTGACTTCGTGATGCCTGGGAAAGAAATTGCCATCAGCAGGTTTCCTAAGTGATGAAACAGAGGTGCTGGGAGGTATTTACTGCAATGGATTGCTGCACTCACAAATCCATCCTGCCCTACAACACCTCCATTTGCAGCCTCACTGCCACTGTCCCCCAGGGACCTCTGATAATTCTGCAAGATGCAGAGGACAACTATTACCCAAGCAGGTACCGAACTGTTATGCAGATGTGTGGCTGCCTGTGAAACCACCTCCTACAGGGAAAAATCCAAGCTTTTACATAGCCAAGAATATTCTGCTATTGCTTTCCCTTTCCATTTAACCTCTCACTTACCAGCATATATTCCCATGATGACACGGCAAAGGATGATGACTTCAAAGGTTTTTGCTACCTCTGAGGTTCCCATGAGGATTGCAGCGATAATGGAGAAGCTGTTATTTATCAGCAAGGTGCCCTTTCTACAAAGTAATAGAGAGAAATAGGGTTGATTGTTGTTTTTTCAAAGTCCCAGTAGTGGAGACACCCCTCTCAAACTCAAAGAAATCATCGTTCCAAGAAAATGAGCTAAGCAGAAAATGATGATAATCCCATTTACCTAGTAGGGAACTAAGGCTTTGAGAAAGCACTGAAATTACTCCGGGGGTGTGAGCAGCAGAGTCAGGGCCCGAGCTCAGCCCGCAGCCCGGGACGAGCATCGTTCCCGACCGTAGGACATGGTCACGCTGCTGGTGGACTGGGTGAGCTGGAGCGACCTGCGTCCGGAGCCGGAAAACCGAGCGCAAAACGAGCAGAACCTCTGCCCCTTACCGGCCACACTTGTTAACGAGAGGGCCCACCATGAGCGAGCCAAAGAAGCCTCCCAGGGGGAACATGGACACGGTGAGAGACCAGAGCAGTGTCTGCAGTTTGCTGTCCATGGCCTTTCCGTTCCTCTCCAGGTAGGTGAGGTTGTAGAAGGCTTGCATATGCTGCAGGGAGACAGAGCACGCTCAGCGGTGGGCAATCGTTGTGTTGTAAAAGCTAATTAGCAACACATGCCATAGAGCCTTAAGCAAATCTTCATGAAAACAGAAGGAAACCAGAGCAAGAAGCTGATGGAGAAGCCTGCACTAGACAAAGGTTCTTTACGAGTTAAGTGGCCTTATTTGATTTGCCCAGTTTGCACAAGGGAGGATGCTCCTCGTACCCTGTCTCTGCTGGGCACAAAGTGCTACTCTAATATTACCTCTTCCCTGGGAAATTTCTCACACGTATCTAGTGATTCGAAGGACAGTTTTTGTCTTGTGCCCATTTGAGTGGTCACGGTCCGCTCCGCAGTGCGACCTACCGGCGCTGGAGAATTGATCACAGACACGTTGTAGCCATACTGGAAGGAGGATCCGAACGTAGATATCAGCGTCACCGATGCAAGCACAAGTGTCATCTTCTGCCAGGGGAAAAAGAAAAATAATACCAAAAGTACTTTAGAAGGAACTTTGGCTTTTAGGCATAGATGGCATGGAATAAAAGTAAAGAAAGGAAGATCTCAAGGCTTGTTTTCTGTGTTTTTGGCTTCATGTAACCATATCAAAACGCCCAATGGGTTGTTTCCATAACTCACTTTTTCTGCTTGATTTGCACCCAGTCATTACAATAATTCATTCTACTCTTTTCCGGTATTGCTGATCATTAGGATGACAAATCATTTTTAGGTTATCACATTTAAAGCACCACCCTGCAGGGAAAATCTTATATGTAATTATTCCTTTTCCAAAGTGTAAATTGGTTGGGGAAATCAAACAGGATGTTGACACAGAAAGGTCTTTAAAATGAGAGATTTTGCAGGAAGTGGCAACATCCCTTTCCTACGCACTTCTGCTTTCCCCGTTTGGATCGATCCCGTACTTCAGCATCAAGCTGCTCGTGGGTCTAATCCAGTTGCCATTGAAGCAAATGAGAATCTATCCACGTAGTTCAGTGTGGGCCTCATGTCTTGGAGCACTTTGCAGTTGAACACAGTGGATTTGCCACCTGGCACAGGATCAGGTGCCCCCCAGGTCCCCAGGGACCAGTCACCTGCTTTCTGCATCTCCTCAGCTATTGAACCCTGGGGCAGGCACGAGCCCTGCTTTGAGCAAGCTGCTTTTTCCAACACTGCTGCTATGGCTATAAAGTCCATTTTCATTCAGCAGCTTGCTGTTTGCTGTCACCATCATTAGCCTCAGCGTCTCCAAGGTCTCGTGCCCCACACAGAGGATCTGTCACGCCTTTAACTGCAGATTTCTCTGAATAGCTGCTGCTCCCCTTTACATTCTGTATATTCTTCAGAAGCTCTAACAACACACAGAGACCAGCAGAGTTTAAGGGACTTCAGGAGATGAAAAGGCAAGCGAGTCTCGGAGCAAGGATCATGAGAGAGCTGAGGCTCGGTTATATTTCCTAGTTATATTTCCTGTTGACATCCTTGCACGGGTGACGAACAGCAGGCAGCTTTATTGCTGTTAAAGAAATCCTACCCGGAGCTCGTAGGAGCTGTCGGAGCTAAAGATTCATGTGCAACATTTCAGAGAAAGCTGCGCCATTTGCAAACACTGCATTGGGCAAGAGTCCACAGAAACGTGAATGTGAAAGGCGGTTTCCATACAGAAGCACCTACAGCCTAAAACTGATAAGAAAGTAGGAAAGAAAACACTTAAAAGGGGAAAAAAATCACACAGAAGCTGCATGGTAGTTCAGCTGCGGAGGGAGACAGTCTCTTGATTCAGTGCTATGCCACTGAGCACACAAATATGAATTCGGTCCAAAAATGCAGGCAACTCTGCTCTCCCTGCAAGATTTTGGTGGGTATTTTAGCTCAGAAGTCTATGTGATCCTCTCTTTCCTCTGCAGGGACCTGTTAATTTGGCTGCTCTGGATCCCTGCAGGAAGCAAAAGCTGGGAGAATTAGCAGGCTCTTGGCATACTCACCCCCTTCGGACCGTCGCTGGAGTGCGAGCTCTCTTTACTCCTTTGCAACTTCATTTTGGCGTTTGGATCACAGATGCTGAGCACAGGCTTTTATAGTCAAAACAGATTACGCAGGCAACGGAAACGGCCAACATGGACAGAAAATCCTTCCCACAACTTCTCAGGAAGCACCCAATCAACGACAGGCACCCTCGGCCAAAGTTAAGTATCCCTGGCATCTTTCTCTTTTTTTTTTCTCCTTATTCCAATATGCCCCTGCCATGCAGCCACTCGAGTCTGCTGTCTTCCGAATTCCAGGGAGAATGAGGCATTCTGTGGGAAACACATGCAATAGCCCGGCAACAGAGCGGGGTTTTTGCCATGGGCTGTGACAAGCTCGGGCTGCATTAACCCTCCTATGGCCACAAATTGCATCTCCCTCCCCGATCTGCAATATCCTTTCCTGTACAAACCAACTTGCTCAGGGCATTTCTGCGATTGCAGAGAACAGGGTCATCCCTTCAGGTTTACACTCTTCCTAGCACACAGAAAATGTTTGGTTTTTATACCTAAGCATCCAATTCTTTTTCCTCTATATGCAAAGTGTACCCTGTGCATGCAAGGACTGAACATTACCCTCCTCATACTACTCTGAACGGAGCAGGACTCGGATAATAGTTAACCAGGGCTCCTAGAGTTTATCAGAGATGCAAAGTTCATAGATACTTCCAAAAGCTGGAAACAAACCATGTTATTGGTCTGGCTCTCTGATACGCAGCATGAAAAGAGAAGTGTTTCTTGAGCTGCAGGAGTTGGTCATGCATTCTGCATGTGTTTTCTGAGTGGTTGCACCCCCTATCTCCAAGGGAAAGCATTAAGTCAAGACTTCTGGCTTTCCTACCCCCTTCCCTTCAAAAGCCTATTGCAGCTATTGGTGATTTTCCTGGGAAGATATTTTGCAGGTCAAAAACCACACCACGCAGAACAGCAGGACGTTCAAACTAGTGCTAGCTTTGGCATTTTCCATATATTTTTCCCCCGAGGATCCTGCTTTGCTTCAAGATCCCTTTGTTATTTACTCCATAACTATCTAATTAATCAAAGTCATGACCTCAAGGAAAGCAATGCAGTATAAGCTAAACATTCAAGAGCTAAGTGCTTTCACAAACAGGACCATCTAACACTTTTTGTGTTGATCCGCCTTCAGCAACGAAAGCTGAAATTCAGCATGGGCAATCCTGTCCATAAACCAAAATACAAATAGCACAACTCATCACCACTCAGTAGGACCAGATATAATGCTAGCTGCAAAAGAAACCCAAGGTAGTGAAACATTTCCCCCCCTTTCCTGGCTAAAGAGGTTTTTAAAAGGAAGAGAAATCAGAGCAAAAGCTGCTGGTGGGTAGAAGCAGACCAGTTGATCAGATGGTGCTGGCCTGACTCGCTTGTTTTTACAGAGCTACTTACACTTACTTGCTATAGCTGCTTATATGAATGTTATATTGGTAGCAGGACATGATCTATGTCTCTGGCCAGAAGAGACATAAGCCAAATAAGCCATTTTGCCCCAGGGCTGGGGAAGCAGCAAGAAGGACCGATGTGTTTCACAACACAAATTCCTGTCCATTAAAGATGCAGATCACAGCTGAGAGCTGCTGGCAGAAGGACATCCTCCCTGACACAGAGTAACCGCGCCGAACGGGTCCTCTTGGTCATAGTGAAACGGTCTCTGAACTCCTTCTCTGAGCTTTTCAAACCCAAAATAATCCTGATGTACGGAAACCACTCAGAACATGGTTATTTGCCAAGAGAACCCCTTCGACACAGTGCAAATATTTGCTTACTACAGCAGAACACTGAATATTTGCCAGCCACAGCAGGATCCTGATGACAACCTGTGTAAGGTAGTAATTGGCACCTGGGCAATCTCAGGAGAACGAGGGGAAGCTTCTCCTTGGACTTTCGCAGCAATTCCAAGGGTAGAATTGGGGCCTGCTCCAACAGGTTATTTCCTGTTGGACTTGGGCTGAGAGGATAGGAGCCAATATCGAGTAGACAGAGCTCAGAACCAAGAGGGCCATGTGTCACTGCCAGGTCCATAGGGGCAACGCGAGAGCCAGTGAGAAACACTGCTGGAGCAACAGCAACAGCTTGGCTTTGTTGTTGTTGTTTGTTCATTTGTTTTTCCTGTGGGTTTAAGTATTTTTGTTCGTGTTTTTAAAAGGCTTTGCTGGGAACTCTGTCTTTGAGGGTTCATGCAATATCTGACTGAAGGGAACTGCTCTTTCTTAGGGCAGTTGGATGTCATCACACACCCAACGCCAACATTGTGGCTTCCACACTGGTATTTGGGAGTTCATCTTGCACTTTGCTTAGATCTCCTCTCCAGCACAGTGCCAGCAGAGAGGTTTGCAAAAGAGGCATTTTACAGGCATGTTTCTCCTTTCAGCTACTGCACGGACTGAGGTATAAGAGCTCCTGACATCTGCTCTTCACCCCCACAGGGTGCCAATGTGTCAAGATATTTGCTCAGCGATGCATCCGCCTTTGCACTTGTCCATCACGATGGAATCATTCCCATGGACAAATGCAGGGAATTGCTTGTACCTCCCCCCTGCCTGTGCTCAGAAAGCTGGATTCCAAGAAATTAGATTTCCTTAGCATAAGGAAGAAAAAAAAGAAATCAGAGACAAGGCTCAGTTTCCAGGATAGCAGAAGCTAGAAGATACAATTGAGAATATCAGTAATAAGCAATGGAAAAAGGGTGTTTAGAGTGAGGAGCTGGCAGTCAGCCACTCTGCAGCACGCGGAGGACGGCGCCTGCGGTAAGGACACCGTTAGAATGAGACATCCACACAACACGTGTTCAGAACTGACTACCACTAGGAGCCTTTTCATCTTCACAAAAAGCTAAATGAGATTTATTCTTGCGTTGTCCTTTACCCCTGCAGTTTCAGAAGGAATTGGGTTTTTATTGAAGGCTCATTTTATACCTTGAGCTATGGTTGAAGCCTCAAGGCGAGATCCTAGTTTAGATAAGAAGTCATTTGCTTGCAAACAAGTCACAGATTCTGCATTATTAGCCTTATTAGCTGCACAAAGAGCTTTCAGCCAGCTCTGCACAAGGCAGACAGGCCAATCTCGACCCTAGCAATAAGGCAGATCGCTGGGGACGAAGCAAGCTGGCCTTGCAGGTAAGGGGGCTCTAGAAATAAGAGCTAAACGAGGCCTTCCTTTGCCTCACAATGCAAACGCTGGGTAAAATCCAGCCAGACTTCTTCCCTTTTTTGTAGCTATCCTTAAAGATCATCTCAGAAGAGCCTCAACAACCCACGTTCATCCACCAAATAAAATCAGAGGAACAGATTGAGATCAGTGAGCTTACCGTAACACGCTCAGATAAGATGGTCTGGGAACTGTCTGGTCCTTTCCTCATTGTGATCCAGCTTGTGTGATCCTGAGGATGTTTCAGAAGAGTGTGGGAATCCCTGCGTATTAAAGCATCTTCTGCACTTTGTTCAGCAGAAGCATTTGACTGCAGAAAATCCCCGAGCTGCTCTTTTAGACCTTGGTAGGTTCATTTTTCTATTCAGGATAGAAAAACCGGCTGTGCCAGCCAAGACCTCCTTTTAGTCAGCTCAGACCACACAGCATCGATTTCTGCAGTTCTCTAAGGGTTTGCATGGACTTGAGACACGTGGGGTTCTGCACAACGCAATAAACGTTCATGCCTCTTCTGAGCAGCTGGAGTCACTGATATTATGCAACCATAAGTCTTCCAAACATCAGCTCTAGTCTGAGACTACCTGCAACTGGTCTTCCTGAGGAGGGGAGAAGATGACAGAGGCAAGACCAAAAATCTGTTTTCCAAGATGAGCCTCTGCCTTAGGCACAGGCAAATTGTCCTTTTCTAACATGTGCTTTTTAAAGCCATGACTTCTCTCTTCCACAAACACAGGTGTTGCCCAAAGTCTCCTGTGCTACTGGAATCCAGTTCACACCTAGAATTGGAGATCAGAGGACAAAGGGGAAGATGCTGTGGGGCGGCTGGGGAGAGCCAACAGGAATGGGGCTTTGCAACAACCAGATCAGCTTCAGCAAATGCACAAGCGAGGGGTGAACTCACCAAATCCTAACGACTGCCTGCCCTGGGGAAGAGGGTCAGATGAACACACTCCAGCCGTGCGTTCCCCTCATCCCAGAACTCTCATTCCTTCCATTTTGCCCCCATGTGCCACTCCTGCCTCCTCCACACAGCCCACTGCTCCACTGTGGGCAAAAGATCACAAGCTGCAACGAAAAGCCCATCTTGAAACGCTTGCAGGAACTTTCTGTCCTCCCCTTCCACCACTCCAAGTCCTCCCTCATCTTCATCACCCACTTTCCTTCCAGCTCTTGTTACTTAAGGAGCTCCCCCACTTTGCAGCCCGAGCTTTTCATCCTGCCCTTCCCCAGGCAGGACTGCAATAGTCTATAAACTATCATAGTCTAGCAGAGGCAGCTGCCACCCTCCCCATACACCCTGCTATTTCCCTCTTCATATGCTCAGAATGTTTGTCTCTGAACTTCAAAGGCCCTAAAAGCTGCAAAAAGCAACACAGGGAGCTCTTCCCTCTGCCATCCCCTCCTAGTCCACGGGTAGGAGCACACTGAGTGTCAGAGCTCTAGAGGACAAGGGCAGGGAAGGAATGGATACATCTAGGATGGCAAAACCGAAGGGCAACCCCTCATGGACAAACTAGCATTTGCTTTAAAGGCTCACAAGGCAGACAGGAGGCAACGCACTGACACCCAACACGCTGCAGAGCGGCCAAAACCCCACACAGAGCCATAAAACACATTTTACAGCTGCAGAACATGTGCCTGTCCTGGGCAGCATGAGGACCCCTTTCCCCTCCTGCTGGGGGAAGAACCTTTCCAGCACAGACGGTTAAATTTGGGCACAGTTGGAACCCACAAGAACAGCCCTCACAGATGGGGAGCGTTGTGCAAGCCCGGCACAGACGCTGTTGCTCAACCCGTTTGAGCAGAGCCAAGGTCCAGCCGCGCTCATTGCGCCAGGGGTCTCGGCTGCTTCCAGCTGTTGGACACGGTTGGCAAAATTTTAACCTATTCTGAGCAAAGTTCATTCAGAGGCTGGAATCACATGGCAACCTCAGAGGAGTCACTCTGCTGCCGCCTGCTAAAAGATTTTCCCCACCGCAGAAATACACATCTTTTCCCAGCTGGGAAATCCTGGGAAGCCTGCAGCTCTCTCCATCATAATTCCTACTTATCTCAAAGCCTGGCCTGTTTCTGAAGGAGGTGCAGTTTGGAACTCACATTTGCACATTTGTTTTCTCATGTGTTTGCGAGGCACCAGCCACAAGGGGAGCGGAGGCCGAGCAAAACAAGCCCACCACGCGCCGATCTTGCAAGTCCCCAATTCCAGCTCTTCAAGGTTCATCCCAACACGCTTGAAGAACAACATCTCAGTAAGGAAATAAAGCTTTATTTTGTCAAAGTTGGAGAAAATATTTAAAACCAGCTAGAGTGAGGAACTGTAAACAAGGTGAGATTATCTCCAAGCAGCAAACCAACATCCCCTCCCAGCTCCAGTTTATGCTCCTGGAGAAGGAGCAGATCCCCAGCCTGGGCTTGGGCAGAGAATGCCCAAAGCTCAGGGCATGTCCCGGGCAACGCTTTGCCCCTGCTGCTGGCAAGGGCTATCCTGGAGCACCGAAATGGCCCTCAGCACCGAGGGCCAGAGCTCAGCTCTCTCCAGAGGTAACACGGGTGCTGCCACCACAAGCACCGACCACAAGGACCCCTCTGCCACCAAGGAGGGGGAACAGAACATCGAGGCGAATTGTCCGTCCTTGCCAGGAGGCACCTTGCAGTCTGTCACATCCAGGTGAGGAGCAGGAGCCAGGCCGGAGGCCCTGGAGGGCTTCTCACACCAGCACTCGCAGCCAGGCCCAGGGCAGTTGGACAGCAGCATTTCCTATCTCCATGGCGTTGGCTCTCCCCGGGACACCTCGGACAGGAAAGCCGAACTCCAAAGAGTTTGTGGTGGAGGATAGAGAGGAAGGAGAAGGAAGAAAGCCACGAAGCTGGAGTGTCACCCAACAGCACCTTCCAGGAGACCCGAGCAAAGTTCATGACGGCAGGATGGCAGGAGCCAGGATCCGCATGCTCAGGAGCAGGGACCTCCTCCGCTTGCTCAGTCACTCCAGTGATTCCCCAGGCTCCAGCTCCCTCCAGGGGACTCCAGCACCATCCTGCACCTGCTCAAAATAAAACACAGTCCTGCAAGGATGGCCAGGACAGCCTGAGCACCAGCTTGGACCCTTCCCCTCACCGCCAGCCACATCATCCCACCCTGTTTGCACGCTGCCTGGGGCAGCTTCAATATTAGGCATTAAAGACACGTCCAGGCTTTTCTCTGTTGGCTGCTTTCCTTTCTCCAGCCTTTCCTACAGGAAAATTTCCACAATCAGAGATTTCCCTCTTGTATTGGCACTGGTGCTATTGCTGATACGTTTACAAACCAGTCTGTTTCCCCCAGTCCCTGAAGCACAGGGTGCAGCTTCGCATACTCCCACAAAAGCAGTTCTCAGAGCTCTGCTGTTGTGCAAAAAGAAAAAGGGAATTGAGAATAAGGACTTTCTTTCCTTTTTTATATACTTTAACACCCAGCTAAGTGAAATGTTACTTCCTGTCTTCAGGCCTGTCTCCAAACAACCAAAGGTAGCACAGTTTAAATCTCTCATTTTTAAGATTTACCACCCAGCTTTTCTACATGAAAAGATTTTAACACAGCTCCTCTTTGTTGCTATCCAGCTGTCAGAAGGTTAAAAACTCTTCAACAGAAGCAAAACTTGGAGTCATCTGTGCCAGAAGAAAGAGCTGCTGCACTTAAGAGGCCAAGAAGCGAGTCCTTCTCCAGCCCCTTGAGAGGGGCTAGCGAGTTCCTGAGAACTTCACACTTAGTCCTCTGCATATAACAGGACTTCAGAAATACTAATACTGCAATAAAGTTAATTCCCCGTCCTCACGAAAGGAAGTACCAAGACTCAAACCTGCCCAGTCCCACGAGACCCCTGCACCACTGAGCACGGGTTCAGCTTTAGTCACCCCAGCAGGGGAGGGTTGGGGACAGCTGGGTGCTTGGGGCAGTGGAACAGCTGCCCCTGCTCCACAGGCCTCCTGTCCTTTAAGGAAAAGCTACTTATAGTAATTAAAAAGAATTGCCAATTTGTTTTTAAAAATAAAATAAAAAACACCACACACTTTTTTTCAGGTTTTGAGGTCAGGGAGAACAAGAAGCAGAAGCCTGTAGGAGACCTATCACACATAACAGAGCTTTCTCTGCAGGATCCTTAACCCCTGCTGTCCTCATGACCCACATGGGCTTGTCACCTTCCCCAGCCCTGTGGCACAGTGACCTGCAGAGTAAGTGTAACTACTAACTGCTAATTCACTGCTATTGCTAACAGCTAACTTATAACTAAGCATAATTATTTGTAGTTATCATTCATGAGGTCAGGTCCAAGCAAACATGATGCACAAACAAACAGAACAAGGCAAGGCTGTTGCCCAGTGTCCGACCTCACACCCAGACCTCAAAGAGCTTCTGTCAGGTCAAGCTTTTGTTCCTACAGCTCTTCCACATGAGCTTAGATGAGTCATTTACTCTATTTCCCCTCTGGGACATGCAGCAGCAGGGATTGCACTACTCTGCGAAGAATATTTGGGCATTAAATATTTCTGAAATATCAAGTACAGAAGAAAAGGAGTACCATGCACATAGACACATTATCTGGAACCCCCAGTTCCTTCTCTTCGAGTCTCCCTGGGTGCTACCTTGTACCATATGTAACGTCATCTAGAGACTGGAGGATGACTTTCCTGGTGTCCCGTCCCCATAGGCCACATGGTGCTGCTGCCTATTTCCTCACTTTACACCTGGAGCAGCAGACAGCAGCACAGCTCACTCCTACAAAAGCTTTTGAGAAAAAGCTCCCTGTTTTTTACCACAAAGGATGAAATCCACACTGAGGCGACGGCATCAGGTGCTGGAGAGCAGCGGTCTCGTCCGCTCGGGGTCCAGCGCATCCCTGTTCCTGCAGCGCTCCGGGTGCTGCCGCTCGCTGTCGGACCTGTGCCAGGACCAGCTCGAGCCGTCGTGGTGGCAGCAGCACAGGGAGGAGAGCAGCCGCGCGCGGACCACGCGCGTGCAGAGCACAAACATGATGCAGTTGGCGCCTCCTTGGAACGTGTTACCGATTCCCTGCAAGGGCAAGAGCAAAAATCACCCTGTTGGGGCACACGGCTGCACAACAGCCACCGACTTCCACTGTGAGAGAAAAGGAGATTTGGGAAGTCAACCTCGCACCCAAGGCAAACGGGACGGCACTGCCTGTCCCACAGCGATGCTGCAAGATATAGAGGTGTCAGGTGAGCTGCAGCAGCCCCCAAAATTCAGACCCCAACACATCTGCTCTGAGGCTGCTTTTGCTTCACAGCCAGCATTACTCCAACTCCCCTCCTGCAATTAGAGTCTCTGACCACTAGATGCTGCTGAAATAGCTACCCTGCATCCCCGTAGGTGCTGGACGCAAGGCGGCAGATGCTACTGCAACCTGCACACGCATGTGTTTTATCTGCAAAAGCTGCACCCAGGTGCAAAAGCAGTATCTAGAGCAACACGGCCTTATCTTCTCCCAGGCATATACTTACATGCAGGACAACAAGGACCGAATTTTGCACTGCAGGGGAGTTGCAGAGTGTCAGAATGAACCGCACGGTGCTCCAGATGCGGAGGACGATGAAGATGACGGGAATAAGAATCAACTTCTTATCTGCTATGGAAGTCCGGGGCTGAAATGCAGGTGCACTTGAGAGGATGGGGCGATACTCTGACAGGGCTGCATGCTTCCATGGAGGGGAAGGGATGAGAGAGAGAGTGAACAGAGAGCTACACACAGTGAGCATTCAGCTCCATAGATTATTTCCATAGCCAGCTAATTCTTTGCATCTTGTAAGATGTTAAGGGGGATGCAGTGATGCAGCACAGATATCCAGGCACATTCCGCCCTTGCTAATGGAAACGGACACTGCTGCAACATCCACGTTAGCCTTTAATACACCGCCAAGCCCTGCCCTGGCTGCCCATTCCTCCTTCCTGGCCATGGGAGAAATCTTAACAGGAAAGGAGCTTGGGCCCAGTGATGACAAAGGTGCTCCTGCCCCAAAGGCCCTGCTGCCGCTCCAGCCCTCAAAGCAACTGCGGGAGCCAGAGGAGGATCCATGGGGGAGCACGGACGGGAGGGCAGCCCAGGATCCCGGTGGCAGCGTAAGGGCAGAAGCTGCAGCAGGGATCGGGTTTCCCGCCCGTCACGGTGTCTCCGACAGCTGCAGGAACACGGAGTCCTGTTGAATTTATGGCGGGTGACTGGCACCAGCAAGCCCTTCCCAAACCCCTTGTCCCAGCACCCTCGGGACTGGCTTTCCAGTATTTACCAGAGCTCAAAACTGCTTCTGCTTCCAACTCATTTGTGGGATCCTGCCCTAAACAGATGCACTCTTATCTTCAACTACAGCCACAGCTTCACAAGCCTGGCAATAGCAGCGTTCTCCAAAAGAAGATTCATCCTTTTCTTTTCTCTCCCTTTTCAATGCAACTTACAGGGAAGAAAAAAGCCCCCACAACTCTGGATGTTCCTTCTACTATTCTCATAATGAAGATTTCATTTCTGTATTATGTAAATATTGTCCCAGATCCTTGGATTCTTTGTGTTCCCAAGTAGTAACAGCAAATAATGCTCTGTAGTATGAAAGCCCCTAGGGCAGGGTGTCTTTCTGTTTTGCTTCTTCATACGTGCTTAATACTACAGCGCTCAGGCTCCCAGAGGGGGATTCACACTGCTAGTACAAAACAGCACTCACGAACGCATGAGATCATTAAAGATCCTCCAATGACTAAGGGCAGGCAAGCCCAGAAACCAAACTGAGGCCCAGTACAAGTGGAACCGTGTAAGAGCCTAATTAAAGCTGAATTTTGTCCTTTACATCCTGTTTCAAGTCTTACTCTAGGATTTACTTTTCACCCACATACATCCCATAGGCACTTAAGCTTTCAAAAGGTTTTTCTGTTGTTCCTGGGCTAAATCACTGGGAAACGATGCTCCAGGTTGTTGGATCAGCTCCTCCCAGTAGCGGATGCATTTCAGCAGCACAAGCAGCAATTCCTGCAGCTGCTAAAACACACAGGAATATAATCACATAGCAAGACTGTAAGCTAGGTAGGAAGCAGCAGAGTCCTCACCGCTCTGTTAATGTGCTTCTTGATGAGGATGTAGAGCACCGGCAAAGTCACATAGGCCAAAATCTCCCAAACCTTCCCCGTTAGCAGCATCCACAAGACCCGGTCCTCGGCGTCCAGGTCGACCCAACACCAGCCAACAGAAACGTTGGAAGCGTCGTAGCAGATCTTCTTCAGAGCAACGGCAGCCACCGTGATGCCCAAGGGGACTCCCCAGCTGGGGAAGGAAGCCAAGAGAAAGGTTAAGCCAAGAACACGCTCAGTTTAGTCATTTTGCACCCCAGGAAAAATGCACGACCACGAAGGGGTTCTTCAGACAGGAACCAATACTTAGTCCAGTAAAAAACAAAAATAAAAAACCACCCACAATTTTATTCTATCATTTTTAAATTAAAAAGTATATCCGGTACTTTGAGAGCAAGAGGGTCGCTTCTGAAGGAAAACAGGAAGGTTTCTTCCAAAAGGAAAAGAACTGACTGTAACAACAAAAGAAAATAAAAGCAGGGATAAGTCAAATCCATTTAATTTGGAATCAGTTTTTTGACTCTGACTTCTTTTGACAGCAGAGGCAAATATAGGGAAGTTTTCTAAAAGAAAAACAACTGTGGTAACACACATGAATTAAGAGCCAGCAGCTTGGGCTGCCCGCAAGAATCTATGCACAAGAACTGAAAAATTTCATGAACCCAATCATAAAATACACCTCTCTTCCTGAAGACCAGCACCTTACAGGCCCTTCTAACTCGTGATGTTTGCTCACGGATCACCCCAAGGCCAAAATCCTGGCCCAAACACAGCCAAGAGCACCACCTGCCCATCCGCATTTGTCCTCAGAAAAAGGTCCCTTCTTGGGACAAGGGACAGTTCCTCAGCAAGCGACACACATGCTTCGGGGAAAGCCCAGGCTGAGCTTCCAGGAAAATCCCCTGGTCTCTTCAGATGCCGAGAATGCAAAACCAACGCCGTGGTGCTCATCACCTTTCTGGTTTGTGCTCATCCTCGCAGGCAGCTTTGAGCATTCGGAGAACCCAGGAAGGACTCCGCTTCTCACAGCACTTTCACATCCCTCAGACTCAAACCAAGTCCCTCTTGTCACGTTCCAAAGACCAATTCAAAATCAAAAACAATCTCACAATGTTAGACTTCAAAATCATGCTGTTTCCCCCTCTTAAAGGTCAGCATCACTTAAAAATAATCAGGTGTTTCTGTGATGTTCAACTCCAACCTGTTTAGAAGTATTTTAGAAATCTAGAAAGGAAGACTGAGATGAGCGATTAGACTTTTTAAGGAAGGACTTTTTAAGGAAGGACATCTGTCCTTCTGGAGGACAGAAATCTAGAAAGGAAGACTGAGATGAGCAATTAGACTTTTTGAGGACTTCTGGAGGACATATAAGACCCCCAAAGACTCAAAAGCATCAAAGGTTCATACCTGTCTGGAAGGGAGGAGCAGAGGAAGCATTAGGCAGCCTCAATTTTGCTCCTGAAGAGACACAGAAGTAAAAAGCAACGCGGCCAGGCAAGGCTCACTCACTTGGCTTGGGGACATTCCTCTCTGAGCCCCAGAGCCAGTGTAATTCTGCAGGATGGCTCCTCAGAAGGAGCAAGGACACAGATTTAAATGCAGGCAGCGTGGGGAAGCTCGAGCAGTGCACAGGTGCCTCCGTTCCCTGTGCTTTATGTCTGCAGGGCCTGATGAAATGCAAACATTGAAGTGAACAGCAACTGCTATCAAAAATGAAGCGTGGAGCAATCTTGGAGCAGCATCCAGTCCATTCCTCACCCAAAGTTTGGGTCGGCTATACTCACGGCAGGGAAAACATTGCCCAACTGAACGATACATGATATTCAGAAATTCAAAACAACTGAGGTAGCTTGGAAATGTATGCTCAGGATGCCAGAACTGGCAGCTTATAACTCCATAAATATTTCCAGAGCCAAATGTAAGCTTGTTTTCAAAGCTCATTGGAGCTCAACGCAAATTTAAAAACAAAACAACGCCTGGATAAGGAGGCTTCTTCAACCTAGCTCTCAAGCACAGGCTCTCTGTGCATGTGTTACCACATGAATCAAGAACCACCCAGCCTGTCTGGCAGATTTCACCTGGGGTGACTTCCCAGTTCCCTAAAAAGAACGTTTCAAGCACTGGCTTCCAACATATATTTAGCCAGCTCTGCTCAGCTAAAGAACAGGCTCTGGTTATACTCAATGTTAGAAGGAAGCACAAGAGATGAACATTCCTGGCATTTATCCTTCCAAACACTTGCCTATGAGTAGCTGCTTGGGAGGAGGTAACCTGGGCACGACCAGGCTCCCTGCTGCCTTGTACCCCTTCCAAAAGCAGCTCATGGGGCAGCTCTTCACACAACACTCACTGTGCAACGGCTACAGAGGCGAGCTACAGCGTGGAGAGAAAAGAAATCCCAGGTTCTGCCCTAGACAAACTTGTTTTAGACCTCAGTAATAATGGAAACTATCATATTTTAATCCCCAAAGCAGCACCTGGCCTTTGCCACCTTTCCTTTCGCCCCCATAGCCCTGCTGCTCCACCTTTCTGCAGCTCATCGACCCTCGGTACCAAAGTCTTTTCATACCAGTTGCAGCGATTTCTACTGACAGGTAATACGAGCAAATGCAGGGATGGAAAAAGGAAGAGCTGCTGCAAAGGGATGGGCACAGGGCAGGTCCTCACTTGTTTTCTCTGGCTTCTCATACAGATTGCAAGGCAGGAAGCAGCAGAAAGCAAAGAACAGGAGTTCTGCAAAGGAGATCTGGCTCTGCAAAGAACAGGAGTTATTTCTGAAGCAGAACTCAATTGGACTTACATGAAATTTATCTATTTTGCCTTTTATAGAGCGCAAATAGAGCTGAGTAATACCAAGACAGCCCTGCAGGAACAGTTCCTATTTTTTTTTAATAAATAAACACTATAAAGACCTGAAAATAAAACCTAGGAAATGTACTCAGAGGAAATGCAGTTTGAATTTCCAGGGTTAGTGAGATCTTTCAGGCTTTTTACATTTTTAGAGGACTGCACAGATTATGACCAACAGTACTCTATGAGTCTTGCTAACTTTCTTTCCCCTCTGTGCATCCAGTGAGGCTGAGAAGTATGAGAGCAGATGGAGAACTGAAGCACAGCCCAAGGTCACCCAACTGGTGATGAGCAGACAGGAAAATTACAAGTTTGCTGGATTTGCATCTCCTCTTTGATGTCTCCCGGTGCAGTCAGGAAGAGCCTGGAGATGTCAAGGCTCCTTCACTGCTCCCGGAGCAGCAGGCAGCTCTGCCCTCACTCCCTTTTCTCCAGGAGCATCACACGGTGCAACCTCCTGTTCACTTGAAATGAGAGAAAAAGCCAAAATCCCCACATCATCTCACTGATTTCACCAAGAGTAATCTGGTCTACCCGGACGCACGCGCAAGCGCCCTAGGCTTCCTCACATGCAGACCTGGCAGTAATTAAAAACAGGTAGGGCAAGAATCCAAGTTTCCTCCTCGATTCCCACTTAGCCTGCATGTTTTTCCCCATGGCCCACCTGGACTCAGCTCTAACTCAATCATCTCCCAAATGATGCTGTTTGGGAATAAAAGTTGACAGTTAGGCAGATCTGACAGAAACAGACCAAAGAAATTTCATTACTTTGCTTGCTGCGTTTTTTTTTTTTTTTTAATACACATCCTTCTCCTTAGAACATATTATAAGCGCCTGGCAGCACAGAGGACTGAGGGATCACTGTTTTGCTCCGTGAGGAGGTAGCACATGACTCCACAAGCTCAAATTGCATAATGAAAGCTTTTACTAAACATGATGTGGAAAATCAGCTAAGTAGCAGAAACCGTGACATAAAGCTGCTCTGTGGGCTGTTTTGTCTTGCTTTCAATCAAACAAGCCCAAACAACCTCCGCGTGCTGTTCTAGCAGCCCCCTCACTCGCAGGCTACATTCTCCTAAAAGGATTGGATTGCAGTAACCTAACTGGGGAAAGCTGAGGAAATAGAGACCAGCCGGAGACTGGGAAGGTTTGGAAACGGATCTCAAGCGGGGAACTTCAGCAGCAACTATCAGGTACAGCAGGCAGAGTGTGGGGATGTTAGTGCTAGGATAGCAGAGGAAAAGTAGAACCAGAACCTCCACGGTCTGTCTCTTGCCAGAGGATTTCACACAGCCTTAATCAAATCATTTTAACTTTTCCCACGTCTCCTTTTCTCCCTCCGAGGGTTAAGCAGGGCTGATCAGCCAAGCGACAGCCGAGTAGTCCTCGCTGAAAAGGAACTTGAGAAGGGCACTGTATCCTGCAGGAAAGAGCAGGCGCTCGAGCAGCCACCCCAGGGCTTTGCCACGGAGCAGGGGGCACCCGTGGGAGCACCCACAGCACCCACCTCACCACGTGGAAGCAGCAGAGCAAGCCCGTGCCCGTGGGCGAGCCCCTCACGAGGGTGATGTAGAGGTAGAGGGCAATGGCCATGGTCCAGAAGAAGGAGCTGGTGTTGGAGAAGGTGGAGAGGGCGCCCTGCAGCACGCAGTCCCACGAGGTCTTCTTGAAGTCCTGCAGCACCCCGTAGGAGTAGGAGAGGGCCGAGAGGAGGTCGGCCAGCGAGAGGTAGAGCAGGAGCTGGCGCGGGCGGCTGCGCAGCTCGGGCCACAGGGCATGGGTGCCCACCAGGAGGCTGGAGCCCACGAAGGAGAGCGCGCAGGACAGCAGCACCACGACGCGCTCCGACGGGTACAGCTGCGTGGGCGGCAGCGGCGCGGGCATCGCGCGGGCACCGGCCGCTCCGCGGAGGCGAGAGCGGC
>NW_010584167.1:431353-446925 GCF_000705375.1 Tinamus guttatus | reverse complement strand
AAGTTGTCATAAAGTCACCTACCTGAAGCTCTGTAGGAAGCAGCAGTGAGGCCTACCCTCAAAATACTACTACTTTTTTAAGCTTTCAGAAGTTAATTACATAGGCTCAGGACTTGCATCATGATATAATTTGCAAGTGCTGTTACTAATCAATCTGTTCTTAATATTTAATATGTCTGTTAATGTATTCCAACAAGAGTTGCTTAATTTCTTTTTTCTAAGCAAAATCAGCATAAATTCACTATTCTAGCTTTGTGTCTTATATACACAGCACTCGATGCATCTTCTCTTGATACTGGTGCTGACACAGCAGTAGTCATGAAATAATTTTTTACCGTGCTAGTTTGGCATTAGTGTGACAACTGGGAACTGTAAAACATGATTTTTTTTTTTCATTTTCCCAGTCTCCAGTGACTTACATGAATAAAGTTAAATGCAATATAGTCACTAATTCAAAAGTTTGGTAAATGTTGTAATTTACAGCCTATTTCACCATCTTTGTATTGCTAATAAGCAGTTGGCACTGTGAAAATTGAGTTAAAATTTTATTATTCAATTTTATTGCCAACTTGTAAGTACAGTTAAGTCTACATGTTTCTTCAGTCCTACTTAAGTGAATGCTTTAAACTGAAAACCATCACTTCTAGTATGTTATCCTACTGTGTTTTGTTTATTTATTTATTTTTTTTAAAGGAGGTAGCAATATAAAAATGGGCCCAACAGTCTTCCCTGAAAACAAATCCTAATGCTTTATTCTGGAGCTTGGAGTTCTTTTTCCTGTTTGTTGATTTTTAACATGTATTGGCACTTTAACAGTAACTGCAAACAGCCCTCTTCACTGCTTGTACCTTACACAAGCAGTGTTTGCTGCTTTGTTGCAAGGAATCTCATCCCACTTTACCGATAACACACTGTAAAGCAAAAGAAGACTAAAGGCAGCCATAAAGATGTCAGTGTTACTGGTGGAATTTGTCTGCTTGATGACACTTAGCTTGGCTCTTTTGTTATGTTGGCTTGCCCTCTTGGGAGTTACTTTTTTACCCATCTGCAAAAGTGATCACTGAAGGATTCTGCAACTGAGGAAAGAGCATGTGAAAATGCTGTGACTAGTCGGGTTCTGTAATTCTTTGGTTGTTTAGACCACTTTTGCACAGTCTTCAGATTGTTTTTTATGGTGGTTTGGCAAGAGAGGTATGAATAAAACCATAGTATCTGGAACAAATTCTTTGAAGTGAGTGAGAAGTTACTAGATATGCTGAGAAGTCTTCCTAGCATACTGCTATATTTCTTGTTAGTTATCTGTCATCCTGGGAAGATTCCCACCCTCCTACCCCCTGAGCTTATGGACAACTACTGCAAACATAATGTATCTTTTCTTCTGATCTCCCCATTTTGAAATATATATAGTCACTAAATTAAAGCTCCATGTTAAATTTCTTTTGATGTTTTGTTTGTTCACTTATTCCAAAACCTGTTTGAAATAGTAGGTCACTGATACATCTTTTAGTGGTACATCAGAGAGCTGCTCTTGATTGAGACACTGCTTTGTTTTCAAGCACAACCCAGGAGTATTCACATGGATTTAAAAACAACAACAAATCAACAACAAAACCCCTTTTGTTTTCTTATAGAACTGGCAATTTTTCCATTTGGGTAGTGTGAAGATGTGGGTAATAAATAAGTGTTGCTTGCTGTGATCTGGTGCTATTAAATCAATGCATTGTTGGCTAATAATGTCTTTCCTAGAGGAAGACATTAAGAGTTTAACATGACAGAAATGTGATCTCTCAAAGGTTCTGTTGCAGAGGACCTGGGTTTGCTAGGTTATGCTTAGTCATTCCCTTATGGCATGTTTCGATAGCAGTTTTTGCAAGCCTTTAACTGAAAAAGGGGAAAATCTTGAAAGAAATTTTTTCTTGATAAAGACTAACTTTTTTTTTTTTTTTTTTTTTTTAAGGAAACGACTTGCAGCTGAGTGAATCTGGAAGCGATAGTGATGACTGAACAAATTTTGGGCCTTAAATGCATCACTTTTTTGCAAAAGTTGTCTTAGCATCTGTTTTGCACTAAGGTTAGATTACCAGAGACTGGAATGAATGTCGTCAATTTTGATAATGAAGACATCTTAATTTTCTACTGACATATTACATCTACAATTCAGCAGCATTGATTTCTTGTCAGTGCTTTGGTTATATGTTTATCTTTCAAATTACTGTATTTACAGTAAAAATGTGTATGATCTGATTTTGATTATTTTTGCCTCAGCCACCTGTTGTACTTGAAAATGATTTGTAACAGCTAGTTACTTTATATAAATAGTTATGGAATAGAGAAATCTGATATTTATGGAGGCAAGTTTCCTTCCTATCATTTAAATATTTAATGCTGATATTGCAGCTCTTATACAGGGTGATAGGGAGAACAACTAAATGAGGTCTGCTGTGTCAGCCACACTTTTTGTTTAGTTCACAGTTCATATCTTTAAGGAAACTGCTGAATAATGTGGTCCACTAAGTGCAGTTACAGTTTACAATTGTTCAACACATTGCTGAATTCTTAATTTCATTGTATTATAGGACTTTATATTTCTGAACCTAAGATTCCTAAGGGAGCCTGTCTATTCTCTGCCTTGTTATGCAGCTTGAACAGGCTTGTCTTTTTACAACATTTTTGTATTTAAATTTAGGTAAGTGCAGAGAGCAATGAATTTCTTTCGTTTAATTCTGTAACAGAAATCAGAAAATTTCGTTGTAGGATTATAAAAGTAATTTAATAAAGCAATATTTATCATTTTAGTGGGGCTGATTCTTTTTTGGTTAAGAATCTCACTTTCTACTTATAGTAGTCATGCTAGTGAACAAGACATCTCATCAAAAAAAAAAAATAGAAAGCCATAAAATGGTAACTAATGCACATTCCTCACCCAATCCGCAGGTCTTAGGTGTTTGTTGCTCTTGCCTACATTGAGACAAGCACCAGCCAGAGCTTGTTGGATGATTGCAGCTGTGCTCGTCTACTACTGATTTTTTTTTAATAGATTATATCCAAATGTCCATGGTAGGCAATATTGCATTAGAAAAGGTGTTTATCTAGTCTTACTTTTTTCCTCCTTCAAATTTAAAGATCTGAAGAACCTCAGGTAAGAGTCAAACTTTCATGCTGTAGTTAACTACTGAGAGTTTTGTACTAACAGTAGCGAATGTCTGTGGGATGAATATTGAGGAGATAAATCTCCTTTCAGTCTTGCACAGAAGCCTCTCTGCTAGACTGGTGGTTGAATCCCAGTGCAGTGACTAAGCCGAGGCTGGAAATCTGTATCTAAGCCTGAATGTCACGGCATGAAATGCCCACTTAGTTAATGTATGCAATAGATGGTACTAGACAAGCTTATTCTCTTAACAGCTGGGAGTATGAGCCTGTAGTTCCATCTAGATGGATTAAGAGGCCATAAATTGGTCTGCCTCCTACAAAGGAATTCTTGTTGGCACCACAAAAGTGAAATGTTTTCACTCGGGTTTGTTTCCCAGGAGATGGCACTCGTCCATAAACATCAGTTTATAGTATTAGAGTCTTGCCTCTTCCTAAGGTTGGTATCTTAAAAAGCGCCTTTTTTTTTTTTTTTTTTTGAGGTTTACACTTTGACAAATAAAACCTCAGTTTAATGAGTTTAGATGAACAGATCAGCTTGGAGAAAGGATCCTTTTTAACAAGCACTGGAAGATTCTTTCCATGGCGAGGAAAATGGTAGTGAGTTCCCTGATGGAACATGACTCCTTTCCAGGCTTCCCTCTACAGGCTAGGAAGAAGATGTAGTGAGGGTCCTGTGTGCTGCTGCTTTTGTGCAGCTTTGAGGCTCCAGCTTGAGTTCTGTCCTCTGATAATGAGAGGGCTTATCCCACTTGGAAGGCTTTCACCTTCTTACCACCACAAGCCGACTTTTTAGGAACTGTGGGTTGGTAATAGCTTATTTCAGGAAATGCCATTTGAGGAATACTGTTGGTATTGGAACGCTGCTAGAGTGCACAGTTCTTGGCACCTGCTGCTAGTGAAGCTGCTAGGGCAGTTTAGAGATAGCTAAGATGTAGAAAATGTTGAGACAAAAGAAAGGTCTGTGAACTAAATAGAAAAGATGCACAGGAAAATAAGCTGAAGATCTCAGGATTGAGTTGGGTCTCAGGATTTGAGACTTGCTTGGGATATTTGTTTCCCTGTGGCCTGTTCTGTGCTCACTGTTGAATTACATTTCCTACTGGATGTGTAATTATGAAATGATAGCCGTCAGAAAGTGGTTGCAGGGACTTTTGGAAGAGGATGATGTATTTTATCAATAGAAAAAGCTATCAATTTTTTGTTTTGTTTTAAATTTTTTTTCAGACCCTGATTTGGACCCTTTTCTATAAAATTAATTTTATTCCTCTCCTGCCAGCTTAACTAGAAACAAGAAGAATCAATAATTACTACAGACTCTTGTGACTCCTGTAAACTCCACCTATTTCAGAATCTTCTTCTCAAATATGTCTGACTTTCTCGCCTGACTCTCAGCTATTCTGTCCTTACAGCCAGTACGATAAAGCACAGGCATGTGTGTGTACTTTTAAGTGGTATGCACACTTAGAAAATAATGATCATTGAAGTACATTTCTTTTATGTCATTATAGTAAAGTTATGTGCATTTTTTTGGATTTGAGGAGGATCTGCATATCACTGATTAAATCCAAAACACCTTCTGTGCCAAATGCAACAGAGAACTTCAGGTTTTTCAGTCTTATGATTGCTGCAGTGCTGAGGACTCCTACAACAACAGCTCATCTGAGCTTTTTCCTCTTTGCAGAACCTGATATGTGCAGAAATTTTTCAGTAACTACAGCTTCAGGCTTGCAGTATTCAAACCTGGATAAGTCCTGAAATGACAGTAATGTTCTTGCCAATTATAAATACCCTGCCTAATAGTTTCCAATTTTTGTATATAAATTTTGAACATCAAAAAAATCCCTGTCCTACTCTTGCTTTTTGTGGACCCTAACTCGGGGCAGGTGGACAGACTAAAGTGATTTCTTTAGGGCAACCTTGGCACCACTGTATTTCATGACTCACACAGGGATTATCATTTCCTTGGGTTTTATGTCTTCTTAAAGTACTCTTGGGAGGTTCTTGTCCATAATACTGTAACATGCCTTTTGGAAATGTAAATTATGAACATCAATCTTAAAAATCAATTCTGTGCATTTTTAAAGCTGTTTGACAAGCAATGATCTTATTTTCTGCATAATCTCTGAAAATCATTTTGATATTTAGGCATCTGTTGTTGAAAACAGCTGGTCAAAATCATGACATTAATATCAGCTGGAATACAGCGCACTGGAGAATTAACTATTAAGGAATATAATATGATCAGCTTTATTGCTTGAGCTTCGTTTTTTATTTTGAAGGGAGATGAGAATTCTTCAGATTAAAGAACTTCAGTAAGTGACTTCTGTGCTGGCAGGCAGTGAATCATCTTGAGATATTTTGAAGAACTGAGAGTTGCTGGGTCTCTTTTGGCTGATTACTGAGGAATCAAACATGAACAGATCACCTCAGATAAGTTTGCAATCATTGTATCATTTCTGACCAACGTCGTTTTGATTTTCTTCAGAATTTCTGCAGGAAGCTTTCTGAGAACAGCCTAACAGTTGAATGCTTTTTAAACAGAAGAGGTAACGATTGTCTAGACCGGGCAGAGAAGAGGCCCAGGGGAAGAAAGAGCAGACGAGTTAGCTCAGGATGGTCCTAAACTGCATGCGAATTTCTTCTCTCATGCCGCTCAGCTAGCTTCATCAGCAAGGTGCAAAGCACAGTCTAAGAAGACACAAGGTCTTCTTTCCAAAGAAATGTAGGAAGCATTAGGAAGAGAGAAGCCTCGAATAAGGTTGTCTTTTTGTTGTTGTTTTTTTGATTGTTTTGGATTTTGGGGGTTTGTTAGTTTTATTTTTGTTTATATAATATATCTACTGTTTTCAGGGAGGTAGGAGGAATGAGAAATCCAGGTGAGGAGGTACTGAAATCCAGGCGTGGGCTGAACTAATGAAAAGTGCTAAAAGAATCTTGCCGTGATTTTTACTTGTCATCTTACAAACTCTGGTGCTGGAGAGAAGACTCTTGGAGAGTTTATGCCAGCAGCGAGAACCACTTAGCATCTAGACAGAGATACCAGCTTGATATGTTACAGGGTTCTCATAGAAACTATGCTGCCTCTGCTATAGTTGCAGAAAGGTCTGGGAATGGCAAGGGCTGGGGCTCTAGTTGTTTCTGTGGCTTTCCCAATCCACAGAAGAAATTAGTGTGTTTCTCTTTTTTTTTTTTTTTTTTCCCTTCTGTGAAAAGCAAGTCCCTCTGCTGCAGTAAGGAAGGAGTGGAGGTTGGAGGCAAAGATGAAGGGGCGTTTCATCCAACAGAGAGGGCTTTGTTGCCGTACAACATGTACCTGGTGAGCTGGCAGCTGAGACCTCTCTCAGCTCACTTTAAACAGAGCTCTTGTTGCAGAACCTGCTCTCCATCTCTTCTCTCCCCTATGTCATCTTTTCTATGCAGCTTGGGTTTGCCTCTTGAAAACTCATACCTGGCATGTTTCCCTAAGTGTGCATACGTGTGACAGAAGATTATTTGTTCCCTGTGAGGAGATGAGGATGCTGTTGCCTAAAGAAAAGTGGAGTGTCTTAGAAAGGTAATTAAAGAAGACCCAGCAATAACCCAAACTGTTCTTTAATCTCTCCAGTTTCAGTTCCACATGCTGTGTATCTTGTTCTACCAGTTTTAATGCTCTTGCAAAGCAGTTGCACAACAGCCTCATAGCAACTAGTAGAATTAAACTTGAGCTCTCATAATTGGCTATACCTTTTTTAAGATCCTCAGTGTATTGAGTTTCCAGTAAAGTCTTCAAAGCCCTCCTTCTCCCACACCTTTTTATTGCCACAGCTTCTGAAATAAATGCTGGTGGACATTCTCACATACAGCTCTCCTAGTGACATGGGTCCCTAGAGCAGCAAACCATCTTCTAGCCAGTTTCTTTTTTTTATACCTGCTTTGCTGCATGCCATTAATTTGTGAAAAGATTCAAGCTTTTACCTGTATTTTGATACAACTGTTCATGCTAGTGCTAAATTCCTTTGAGTGTTCCTAAGAGCTAAGGCATTTTTCAAGGCCAATATCCAGTTAAGACTGACCCTTTGAATAACAACAGTGAGGTGTTTTTTTTTTTTTTTTAATGTCCGTTTCTAATTCTGCTGAAATAAAGAGGGGAGGAGAGATGCATAACTCAAATCCTGGAACCAGACTGTAGCACAAGCAACAACAGATCAGAGGTGCAAATAAACTTTGCAGTAGCCTCGGCAGCTCTGCATACAGAGCTGCCTCCTGCAGCCAAAAAAAAAAAAAATTATCTAGTTCAGACAGCTTGGCATTAGAAGAACAGACAGAAACAGCAAATCAGCAGCACAGGTAATGGGCCCTTCAGGGCGGTAGGCCAGAAAAGTTATCTGGGGATTAGCTGCTCTTCAGCAATGGCTCAGAAAAGGGGCCCTCTCCCATTGTGATGTGCAACAAATTCTACTTCTGCACTGCATTACGACCCAGCTTTTTTTCCTGTGTACATTACCAATAGTAATTATTTTTTTTTAATAAATACTTGCCCATAAAAACATTGGCCAAAGGTGACTTCAGTGTAAGTGGGGAAAACTCCAATGATCAGCAGGCTATTGTTTGTACTTCTCCCTTATGTGAGTGGCTCTCCCTCTTACGAAAACAGCTGGGCTTTCCCCTGATATCCTTCACAAGGATGCTCATCTGTTTCTGGGTTTAGCTGTGGACCTAAGACCGTTAAGCTATTTAAAAAGTTCTCACCATGAGTGTATTGTAGAAAGTGCCACCTGGAAGGATTCACTCTATCGAACTCAGTGGGGATTTTTTACCCTCATTAGTTTGTAAAAACAAAACGCCTGCTAAAAACTTCGAACCCATCCCTGCTTTTGCACTTTCTGTTTGACTCCCTGCTGGTAATTAAACGACAGCTATTCACAGGTGAATAATTGAGATCCCGGAGAGAAAAACTTGTTAACTTTTTAATAACTTCTTGACTCTACTTATAACTCCATAGAGAGCCTTGGAGCTGAACAAGCCAAAGAAGTTGCCATGTTACACCAGAGCCTTTGACCCGAATGACCTCTGTTCTGAAACTAGAAGTGCTTACACTGCTTAAATCTTTGAATCTAAAAAAATGTGTTTGAGGCTGCCTGTGCCCTATTGCAGGATGATTGTTCTCAGGTGTCCTCTGTTAAATGGGTCTGCTCTGTGACGGGAGGTTGGCAAATAACCAGCACCTGTGGGATGGGTCTGATGGTGCTGGTGGATGAAGATGATGTTTTTCTGAGGCCTCTAGAGCACCCCTAGGTCAGGCATGTTGGTTATTGGAAATGCAGAGTCTGCAACCTCTTCCCTGCTGCTGCAGGAGCTCATGAGCCTCCTGGCTCTTATCGAGAGCTTGCGCAGGCAGAGGCCTCCTGCCACGTCGGCTGCAGGGGCCGCCTGGCCGCTCTGTGTTCCTCACCTCATGTGGCTCCGACAAGGGGGAGGGGTTGCACGAGTGGTAAGTTTGTTCTCCGAGCTTAATGAAAGCTCTAATTTCAAGCTTGCTCATACCTCTCTGGGCTTTCCAGCTCCCAGGGATAGAGGCAGGGTGCTAGGTCAGGAGGGGAAAGTTACAGTCACTCCACAGTAAAGTGAGGCAGCTGTTGGAGTCTGCACCGTGGCTGAGCGGCAGGATTCCTTACTGCCAGGCTCTGCTGAGGTGACACCTCACAACCAACCCCCTGGCCAGTTTCCTGGGCTGGGACACCCTCCCGGACAGGGATACAACATGAGGACACCAGGCTCAGTGCCTTAGGTGGAGCAAGGAGATGCCCTGAAGGCATCCGAAGGTCCTTGCTAGGAGGAGCTACAGGTTCTTTTATCTCTTTAACTTGGCCCAGGGCAGCTTGGGAGCTGTTCTGCAGATGTGCAGTTGTGATGGGAGGCAGATCCTGTGCCCATAACCCATGCAGATGGCTCCCTCTCACCTCCTCCTTAGAATGCTGTTTTATATCGGTCCAGTTAATGCAGTAGTGTTTTGTGTAATTGCGGGGCCTCTTCTGACGAAAGAGGATAAGACCCAGTCTTGCTGAAGGTGCTGCTTGCGAAGACTGAAGAAAGAGCAGGTCAGAAGGATAACTTGGCTGTGGTAGTCCCTTATGTCCTGGGACTGTGTTAGTCACCATCCAAGCTCCGGGTCCTGTGAGGACACAACCCACCCAGCCGCATGGTCGCACAGCCTCTGCTGCTCCCCATTCACCGGGAGAGAAAAAGGATAAAATGCAAATGGTTGAGTCACAACTGAAGGGTGGGTGAGCAGGATTAGGTGAGGCTGTGCTGACTAACCCACCCCAGCAGCAGGCAAGCGTTGCTCCCATTTTGTACTGAAAGAAATGAGTCTTTTAAGAGGCTGTGCCAAAGCCCCAGGGAGTGCTGGAAGGAGCCACCAGAGCGGAGAAGGTCCAAATTCTGACCCCAGGCCACCCCATCTACACGACATCCTGGACCAGGTCTGGCTGGGTTTGCATGGAGCCCTCACAGAATCAGGATAAATAGCAAACCTGGGATATAGCTTTGCTGTTGTTGTATCTGATATACACAAGCGGAATCCCTTGAGGCAGAAACAATTTATCTGTGGCCCAAAATGACTCATTAGAAACTGTTTCAAAACAGTCAGTATTTTTCTGAAAAGGCATGTCCCGTTGAATTTGGCAAATGTACAATTTCAGATCACCTTATAGTCTGCTTTGTGAAATTGTATGCGGGGTTAATGACAGTTTAATATTGGGTATTTCTGGTTAGAGCTTGGTCCTGTTCTTAAAATTTCTGGTTCATAAAAACAAAGAAACAAATAAATAAAAAAACACCCTGCAAATTAGAGCATGGCTTTCTCCAATAGCTTCATCTGAGGCTTTCTGAAGCTTTCCAGAGTATGATACAATTAAGCATTGAATTTTGAGGCCTTGTATAGATTGCATAAGATTTATTCATCTCAAGCCATAGTTCAGCCTCCTCAAGAAAAAAGTGTGATGGCTCTTAGTGAGTGGTAGTGCCAAAATATCTCTTCAGAGAGGCAAGTTAAAATCTAGCTGACACTGGGTTGAGGAGAAATTAGAGGGTTAGAATGTATTTAGCAATAAAATAACTTACCTGTTCAGTCACAGTGACAAACAGATACATAAATACAGAAAAGATGTGTGGCTTCTTATCACAAACAACACGTGTGAATGTGGTCTGAGGCCTGGCTGCTTTGAATTTCCAGGAATTAGCTGGCAATGTATTAGCTGTACTAAGATAAAACCATGTGTTTGCAAGGCCTGCTGTTATCACTCTTTTGTGCGTGTGCTGAGATACAGCTCTGAGGAAAGAGCATTTGGTGCAGTAGATTCTGGTCTTGACTTCAACAGGATGAAGACAATTTTACAGCAATTTTTAAGCAAAAGGAATTCTTTAGTGTGTGAGAGAAATGCTCAATAAATTTCATTTTTCATTTACAATGGTTTTGAATGCCTCAGGTTAATAAAATGGATTTAAAATTCTAACCACCTTTTAAATTAATTGCATCATTCTCACAACTTTAATAGAACTAAAATGACAACTTGAATTTACAAATACCCGAGTGGCATTCCTCAGTGCACCAAAAAGCTTCTCACTTCCACTTGAATTAGATACATGCACAGCTGCATCTGCAGTCCTCATTCTCTGCTTATTTCTAACGATTGGTTGGGTTGTCTTTTGGCACTTTGCTCCTTTGATGACTGCCAGCAGGACAGCTCCTCCCCACACGTTACCCCAGCAGGGCTGCCAAAGCCACATGTAAAGGAGCATCCCTCCTCCTGCGGAGCATCCCTTCTCCTGGAGGTTTGGCGGCCAGGCTCAGCGCCAGCTTTGAGTGCGTGCAGCTGAGGGTGGCCCTGTCCTTTGGTGACCTTGGAGAAGGGCCTCCAGGTGGTGCTGTGGGGAGGCCACAGGCAGTGCTGGCCTCCTTCCCACAGGAGCTGCTTTTAAACTGAGCCTCTAACCTTTGGCTCCCACCTGAGCAAGAGGAGTTTCAGTCCTTCCCAAAAGAGCTGCATTCAAATGCTGATGAGGCACACACAGGACCTTGCTGGATGCTGAAAAATATTTGCCACTGGGGAACTGAAGTGTGAGACAGAGCATGGTGCTGAACTCAGAAATGTTTCGACTCTTTACAAGGGAATCTGAAGCAATTTGATTTGGGGCCTCTTCCCACAATGTTCTAGTCTTAAACTTGTTATTTTAGCATGCTGCATACTTTTTTCTTCTTGCATAACCACAGTTTGATAATCACGGAGGAAGGCAGACTGTTTACCCAAGGCTCTGGATGGAAAGCACTGAGTTTCTCTGAAGCTTGGAGCAGGAAGCTGACCCATGAGAGCTTATTTCTGTATCCATCAGGACTCACTGAGCTCAGACAATATCTCAAGGCTATGCCATGGGGTAGCCAAGAGCATGACTTTTTATTAATATATGTCTTAACATTTGCCTGGGAAAACAAGGTGCTGTTAGGTTCTCTAAGCAGAATGCTGGGAATTAGGCATCTGGCTGTTGAAGTCTAGAAGGGATTAAAAAAAAAAAAAAAGATTAAAAAAAAAAAACAGAGTAGGGCTTTTTGAAACTTCCCCCAATGGCGGTGTTTTCCTGAGAGTGCTTTGGCAGTGGTTGTACAGGCAGCCAAACTCCTGCTGTGTGTGTATTCATCAGGCTGATTCCCCATTGTATCCCACACAGCCATGTCTGTGGGCTCTGCGAGGAGACTTCTCCCTGCTGAAGGAAAGTCCCATGTTTTGTTCTTCCATCTGGGAAAGTGTCTTGATGCTCAGGCAAGGCCCCAGACAGAGCACTGCCCACAGTCTTGCCATCTTTGAGGGAAAGCTGATGTTCAGCATCTCCTGATTCCTATTTTATGAATGCTCTTGGTATTTCAGTTTGTCTTGCGATATTGCCTACTATTGTTGAAAAATTGCTCTGCTCTTGATTTATGTGTACACATCTGTGTTTCAGCAAGAGAGATGCGAAGTGCTTGCGAAGGGAACCATCTCCCTCCCTCAGCTCCACTGGAGACTGCTCTGACTCCCAAGGACTCGCTTCCCACGGGTGGCTATTGCAGATAAACAGGAGCACATTTCCAAAGAACCAGTCATGCAGAAAAACCCTTTATGCTGCATTTCTGTTGTTTGTAAGTGGATATTTTCTCCTGCATTTCCTGATGACTGTTGCAAGCATCTAATCCTGTCTGTCACCTCAAACCTTCCTTGACAGAGCTCTTGTCAAAGCCTAAAAACACCTTGAAAACCAAATCTGCATTGCTGCCATTCACTGACTGCTCAACAGTGTTTCAAAGAGCTGTTCGTCACTGGTCATCAGTGACAGCCACATGCCAGGCCACAGAGCGTGTGTTGGTGCTTGGCAGCTTGGTCTGAAGTGAGGGCAGATACCCTTCGGGTCTCAGAGACAGGCCTAAACTTGTACAGGCCCTTTTGCTCATGGGTTGCCCAAACTGCTCCGTTGGGTGCCAGAAAACTTGCTCTGTAACTGACAAATGTCCTGATCTCCTCCAGTTATGGCTTAATCCTGCCAGCTGAAGTTTCTGCTTTGCCTAATCCTGAGTTTCATGCAAGGTGAAAGTTTCCCTGGCAGATCACCAGGTGCCAGAGGGCCTGGGACGTGGCCACCCGTGGCCATGAGGTGCCACGGGTGGCTCAGGGACACCCACAGAGGGATCACTGGTGAAGAGGCCACTTGTGAAAGACCTCTGATGGCCTAGGGACACCCATGGAGGGTCCACTGGCAGAGGGTCCACCCACGAGGCCACCCTGGAGCCCACGGCATAGTGCCTGTCTGAGGGCCCCCCCTCCAAGCATCCTCCACACTGCTAGCTAAGGAGGCCATTGCAGAGCCCCAAGTCTCAAATAAGGACGTTTTTATTTATTTATTTTTACAGCGCGATGGTGCCTCTGCGCCGGGGAAGGTCGCGGCTGCCCGCGCCTCCGGCGGCGCTGCGGGTGCGCGGCGGTGGCGGGACGTGCGCCCCGCTCGTGTCTTCGTGTCCCGGGTGGGACCGGGAGGCCGAGCTGCCACCTCGACCCTGCTCGGAGCGGGGAGGGAGAGCTGGTGCTCTGCTCTTTGCCTCTTCTTTTCCGGGGACGCTGGGCTCTTGCCGGCCAGGTTGGGTTCTGGCAGACCTGGACGTGGCTACAGGGCCATGCCTGGAGTCTGGAGGGAGATGTTTAGGTCAGGTCCTCCTGTTCGTCCAAAAGAGCCTCCTGAATTCGATGCTCCCTGAGGAAAAGGGTGTCAGATTCGATAGCTGGTAAACACTGAATGCATTTGACCGTCTCAGGAACAGGATTTAGCAATAACGCTGAGGTTTCACAGACCTGCCAAGGCTAGCATTAGAAAGAATGCACTGTGTCACCATTTCCCCAGTTCATGCAGGATCAACACATCTAGAACTTTCCAATGGATCAAAAAGAAATCTCATCCCACACCCTTCGCCCTGATCCCGGCTGGATCTTCATGGAAAGAGGTAGTTTGGACTTGATTATCTAATGAAGAAAGTCTCTGTGGTATCTATCGAGAAAGGGGAGATTTACAAAAGTCAGTTATAGTTTCATAGCTAATATATTTTAGGAGAGACAGCTGGTCTAGATAAGCTGCTGGTTTGATGCTGTGGAAAGGTGTAATGAACCTTCCATGAACTCTCAATGTGGCTTTGGAGTCACTTTGTGCCTCTCTGTGCACTCAAAGGGGGCTGATGCTCCCCATCTTGCCCTTCATCTGTTTTTGCAGACTGTAACCTTTACACTTTTAGGCCTATCGCTCATGAGGTGTGAATATGCCACTTATGGCCACAGCACTGTGTGTTATGCCACAACACTGACGTTGCTGGGGCTTTTAGGTACAACTCTGAGATGTCTGCTAATGATTATTCCTTGCATTAACCCAGTGGTGGCACTTCTGTTGAATCGGGAAACTGCAGAAATAAATCACTTCTTCCCAAGGATGTCTGTGGTTCATGCAGAGAGTAGCAATGTGAGAGAACTTCCTGGCCTTGCACCTGACTCGGTGTGACTATAGACAAGTCAGCTTCTCCCTTTGGAGAACCTTCTTCTCTTTGCAAGCTGGAGGAGCAGGTATCTAAAATGAACAAGTGGTTAACAGTGAAATTGCTTGAGAGGTCATGTGAAGGAGTGTTTTGTTCTTAAATAGTCTGCTTTTATCACTTACTGCCTCAAAGAAGAAAATGGCAGAGGTCATCAGCGGGGGGGGAGGGAATGCTTTCTGAGGAATACTTAATTTACTGAAAAATACAATTTTGTGGAATGAAATTGTTTGTAAGCCTGGTCTAAGTTCAGTGAATTGTTTGAACTGAAAGTGTAGAGAGGGAGCTTATTCAGGGAACGGTTCATTCTGTCAGCCTCAGAATCAAATGTGACACATTTTGTAAATTTCTTTTTTTAATTTAAATCACTCCAATCTCTGGGAGAAGAGTGGTGGAAATGAGATGTTTAATGTGACCTGGACAAGGAGAAGGGTTGGGAGATGACTGAGAACCCTGTGAGAAACTTCAAACTGTCTTGTTTTGGCATCAGCCCGTTTTATGCGTTGTGATTGTTTTTGGCTCAGTCACCATCTCAAAATCCCAGAGTCTTCAGTGCGATAAACCTGAACTGATGACAGGACTCCCTGGCACTTCCCTTATCTCGGAGTTACAGAATGGTGCTGCTCTCACTAACAGGGACGGATTTGGCACGCACCTTGGAGAGGAGCAGAGGAGCAGCAGCAAGTTTGGGCCAGAGAGCTGCTTAAAACTCGTTTCTCTTATCCTGCAGCTCCCCAGCTGGCAGGGCTCTGTGTGTACGACACCGAGTGACCCTGCAGAGGGCTGTGTGCCCTGCTTTCCCGCTAGAGTAACAAGCGCCTAGTATCTCACACCATGCACCAAGAGCGACTCAAAGCTTTGCTTAACTCTAACAACCTTGGGAGGGAGACCTGCTTTCTAAGACTGACAGTACCAGATTGGAGCCGTTTTCAATTAAGATAAATCGTGCTGCATTCACGCTGTGTTCTAAACCGTTTGAATTGCAGATGGATTCTCCTGTGAAAAAGCTTCTAACAGGAAAACTGTCTGTCTGTCAGTTTGGTAATGAGCCCTAAAGGCCTGGAGGAAGAGGGAGAAAGTCCCAAGAAAGTGGTGACTCAGAGGTCTTGATTTCAGGAAGGGAGAGTAAGTGAGGGAGAGTGACTTGGTGGCTATATTGACTTGTGTTCGAGTGTGCTAAGCGGAAAACTGAGGTATCTTCCTATAAGGACTTGCTTATGTAGGACCAGGAATGACAAAATGGCTTTTTAGCTGGAAGACATGAATAACATCAGCCTCCATGCCTGGTTCATCCATCAAATTGGGAATGGCCATGACGAAGCAACCTCTCCTGCCGCCCGGGTTG
>NW_010584167.1:395948-431330 GCF_000705375.1 Tinamus guttatus | reverse complement strand
GGTTATTCGTGATCAGCAGCGTCACTTCTGTGATGGGCTGATACTGGCCTTATATCCTTGGACTGCACATCTCTAACAGTGCTTTCACAATGGGCAAATGAAGGGTTAGTGGAGCAAATGCCAGTCCCCTGGCTGGCCATGCAGTGGCACTGAAAGCAAAGCTAAATCCCAAGTGTGAGCTCCATCAAGGTGCTCTCCAGCTGCAAGAGAGGTGCTAGGCAGGCTCTTCTGCCTGTGCTGGAAGGAGGAAAGTGATCTGGAAAATGGAGCTGTGGGAAGTTGTGTCGGGTGCGATTTGCAGAGGCCAGGGAGATGTGCTCAGCCCTGCACCATGTGGGAGCTCACGCTGCCAAGCCAACTGCTCACAGCATGTTTCCTGCACTCACAGCTGGCTCTGCTGGGCTGTATTTCACACTGGCTGTTACTAAATGAAAGTTAGTGCCTTTGTTGCTTGCTCGGTTTGCCCTGCCAAACGACTGAGACTTCGGCTTTCTGTTTTGTAAGACAGGTGTATTTTCAGCCCTCTTTTTGTTCTCCCTGGCCTGTCCCGTGAATGAGATGCTGATGCAAAGAGCAGGGAAGCAAAGAGAATCTGGAGGCAGAAGTGTTGTTAAAAGCAGCCAGGAAGAAGGGAGTCAGTGCGCGGAAGAAAAGCTTCTTTCACTGCAACGAGTGACAAAGGCAAAGATTGCCTATTGATCTTCTAAATTGCAGAGTATGCAAGGAAAGGTCTGAGCTGTTGTACTTGAAGTGGCTGAAAATATTTTGATGAAATAGTTTTGCTCAGAAAATACTTCTCAAAAGGAGAGGTGTTTTTGATTAAATTCTGTTTGGATCAAAGACATACAGGCAGACAGTTGCATGCCCCATTACAATGGATAGCGCGGGAGTTACAGCACTTGTCTGTGGGGGCAGAGATGTGAGAAATTGCTGAGTATAAGCTTGGATCAATGTGACTTTACTTTATGCACCAGGTTTGGGGGCATTTTCAGGTAGATATTGCTCAACATGTTTTACTGGAGCTGTTCCACTTGTAGAATGTACTGGAGTACACATGCATGTCTTTCCAAAAAGGGTTGAGAGGCCTTGATTTTATTTTGAACTGGCATTTTTCCAAGTTGCAAAAATTACTGTGTTTTGGGATCCCATTTCCTGTCCTGTGCTTGTTTTACTAGATGAGCCACAGGAATGAAATGCAGGACTTACTGTACAGTATGTTCATGTTCATGCAATAGCTAATGGAATGGGACAATTTAACTCCCAAATCAATAGGTTTCTCTAGTTTCCAGATAAGTTCTAAATTGGGATCATTACCCAGAAGACTTGCTGAAAATCTTTGACAATACATAGGCATAAGTTTCCTTTCAAGCTGTAGTAGGCAGTATCTGTTAAATAATAGGCAAGCACACAGCGTACTGAACCCTTGACCTGCTCAAATTAAACAATGATCCCTGGGTGAATGGAAATAATCCTTCTGGATGGGCAGACTTCCTTTCTGCTTGGCTTTGCAGATCAAGCACTGCGAATACAAACGGTCTCTCAAATGTGTGACCCTTTCCAGCGCATCTTGTGCCTTCTTGTCGTTGGACAGTATCTCCTGCTCTGCTACTGCAGCTCTTCCCCTCCTGTACGTAGGGGTAGAAACTGCACTAGACCAGTGCAGATGTACTGTGGGTTGCCACTTGGAGCTCCCTGTGGTCAGATACCGACTGCCCCAGGGCTGCCTGGGTTCATATGTGGTGCTATGCAGGCCGTGCTTGCTTGTCATCTGGTTGTGCACCTTTGATTGCCTCAAAGCTCATGGTGTGTTTGAAAAATGCAGGTATTGCAACTATGCCCCCCTCTGTTTTTACAGTTCAGAACAAGAAAACAAATGGGCCTTGGCCAGGCAGAGGCTGTTGAATTGGCAGAGGACTTGTAGGGCTTTCAGCATGTGGTTATCTGCATACCCATACGGATCCTATGGCTTGTGGAGTGCTCTGCATCTGCCCCCTCTGCAAAAGTGTCGGGCTGTGGGAGGCAAGCAGGACTGCAGGAAGCTTCTTTGGACAGTGAGGCCCTCTGCAGGAACTGGCTTGTGAGGACCTCTAGTTTTACAGAAGTAGCAGGCAGAGAGTCCCTTCGACAGGGGGGGATGGACCCGAAGTGGCATGGTCTGTCCTGAAATTCAAGCCAAGCATTCTTGGGATGTGGAATGCAGTTTTTCTTCTGTGTTTATAGCCAGCTATCACCCCTCTCACCAGGTGGGAAGAAACCTGTGCTCCTGCCCATTGCAGCCCCTGCTGTCTGGGCCGTTACATCAGCATTCCCCTCACCTAGCAGGTATATTGCTTTCCTCCTCTGCTGTCTGGCTCAGATTGATGCTGTCATTTGTGTATTGAGACAACTTGCACCTATAAATCCTTCCAAATGCCCTATTATTAAAAAAGGATCTCACCTTCAGCTTCAGGGTGGGGAGGAGGCCTCATTAGGTTTCTGTTTGTTAGCTCTGCTCGGGCAGGCAGAGTCTCTCGGGGCTGGAGATAACGCGCCGATGCGCGGGGTAATAACGGGCAGGGACTGGGTTGCGTGCGAGGGCAGGCAGAGCTGTCAAAGGCAGCAGCTGGCAGCAGCTGAGATTTTTACAGCTGCACTGTGAGGGCTGGCAACCTGGAAGGGGGAATTTGTGACTTCCAGGGGATGCCTCTCTCCAGGCCTGAAGATCTCCCCAGAGGATGAAGAGAGAAGGATGTAAAACCAGAGCTTAACCCAGTGCAGGGCCATTTGGGGAGACAGGAACAGCCACTTCCTGGGCATAGTGGGCCCTATCTTGAGTTGATCAGAGGCTTTTCAGCCTGTTCCCTCCTGCTTCCCAGGGGCCCTGCTTCTATAAGGAAGGGAAACTGGACTAGCCATGCACCAAGCTTAACGTGCAGGCCAGGCTAAAGAGACATCTCCAAGGTGGGATGTCTCTGTGCAGATTTGCACTATTGAATGTCCACTCCACCTCTGAACTTAAAAATTCAATGCTGAAATAAATATATATCTCTACCCAAATGGATTGAGTTTCCCTGGATTCTGGAGATTTCTTCCCCATTTTTTATTATTTCACCTCAGGCTGCAGGGTCTGTTTTAGGACCAGCGTAATAACTGTTACAGGTTTGCCAGGCTGACAAATCAGTATGGTGCCAATCGCAGTTATAGAGACCCTGGGACCACTTCATCATAGCAGTTTCACTTCAAGGCTTCCTTTAATCTTTCCTAATAAAATTTAAATGACAGTAGCTGTTCCAGTCATGAACCAAGAAAAGCTTCTCATATTATTTCCTCCCCCTCCTTTTTTTTTCAGTATTAGATTCTCCAGTTTGTAGTAATTTATATATGAGAGCTGATGTCTTCCAGAGCCTCTACGTGTGTCTGAAACAAGTGGCACTTCTGTTTAGTGACTGACTTCTCTCAGCAGATGGGTGAAAAATTGCAAGGTTGGGCCATTGCCACTGCTGTCAGAATCCAGGCTGAACTTGCTGAAGCTTGTGGGTGGTTTTGACCAGAAGTTGTTATTGAACTTGAATTTGAAGCAGTCTCTTCCAACCAGCCTTTGGAGATCCAGCTCATCCATGGTAATGAATCACCATTCTACCTTTTAGTCCCACCTGAAGCGAGGAGACTCGCATCTTTTACATGCATCCACTTTTCTCCTTTCCCCACAAGGAGACAGTAGAAGAATCTTACAAACACCCACTACCTTTCCCTTAAGACATGAGTGATGTTAAATGACTGCCTTGCTGAGAAGTGGGCCTTGCACTTGAGGGGAAGGTAGGGTGGTTTGTAGTGGCTTGTAGGTGCTGCAGGCTGCACAGTTCATGGAGTTGGACTAGCCCGAGAAAAAACCTTGCTGGCAGCAAAAGTCAAAGCAAAAGTCAAGCCTCTTTCAGTCATTCTAAAGTGTGAAGGGTCAGGGAGATGTTTGGCAATCCTGTGGCTTGAACCTCAAGCTGGAGGGAAGGCACAAACCCATGTGAAATAACATGTGAAATCCAAGGAGGTGGGAGTTTGGAACTGATGCCTCTTCCCCCTGTGTTAACCTCTTCCCTCTGGGTCTGTACTGGGACGGCCTCCTGCAGCTCCTGAACCACCCCAGAGAGTCCTGTGATGACGCCTTTTTCTTGCTTTCTTTTAGGAATTGGCCAGTTCACATACATAAAGGTATGGGCCATAAATTATAATCTAGGCATCTTCCGTCTCCTTTCAGAGTGCCTGTCAGAGAAGGCAAGAGCTGGGGCCTTATTAATACTGCAGTGGTGAAAAGTCACCAGCGCTGTGGCAGAGACAGGCTTTGATTTACATTAAGTATAACTGAGATCAGATTGAGGTCCTTGGACTTTAGTGTCAAGGGCCTGCAGTATTACCTTTTCTTCCCTGCTGATGAAAATGAAGGCCTGGGAAAAATGTGTAGTGTGGTCTCATCTGAATTTTTTCTGGACTAGTGTTGCCTTCAGAAACTCTAACTAGCAGTCAGCATCTCTCTTCTTGGCAGTCTCAGCTGGAAGGACAAGGAATGAACGGGCTGGGAACAACATTTTGGCATCTCTCAGTCATCCTTATTATCTCATTTAGCTACAAGAGAGGTCGATACCACGAACATCTGTTTGTCATGTCTATGTGGAGAATGAGGTGACATTTGGAAGACATGGTATACATCCAAGTCTCTGTCGCTTTCAAGGGCTAATCGGAAGCAGAATATCTTTGAAGGAGCTGACATCTTTGGTTATATTCCACATTTCAGTAGTCTGTGCCCTTCCATGAGCCATACATCTTCCTACATGATTGTTTGGCTTGTGCCCAGCACCATCTTTGCTCTCTTAAGAGGATGCTTTTCCCAATATGTCCTGGGGAGATCTTGACCTTTAGCAAGGTTGCGTGTTCCAGGGAGACTTGGCCTTAGGAAACTCCAGCCAAAATCTACTGCGCTGAAGAGTTTAGGTGGAGGGTTCAGAGCATCGTCAGCACTTTCTGTCCCTGGTTACTTGCAGGTTGATTCGTTTAGAAAAGGCTTCCTATAATGACATTTACTTTGCTGACTGTTTTCAGTACTTTGAAGACTTAGGGTGTGTGAGTCTGTAAGGTACCCTAACATAAAATGATCTCTTTTGGGTGAGGTTACTCTGTGACATATTGCTGCTCTTAGCTGGAATTCCTGAGCAGGGAAAATAAAATTTTGGTAGTAAGATGACAGTTCTGGAGGTTCTGCTGCAGCTGGCAGGAGACAGCTGGGAAGGCCTGATGCAGGGGTGCACTCTGGAGTTGTGACCTCCAGAGCAGCTGTGGACCTGGTGGCTAGAAGGGTCTGGGCTGCCTGTTTCTCTGCCCAGTTACCTCAGATACTTACCTTTCATACTCACCGAAGTATCATTACAGTGATCTTGGGTCCTGTTCATTTAGGACTTTGCTATAAGCTATAGCAGGAAATAAGAGAAATACGGGAAAGCACTTATATATTTCTTTCTCCTGGGTGGAATGTGTGGCAGCATCGCGCTCAGCTTCAGTCCTTCAAACACCTTTTGCTACAGCAGCCAGCACAGTGACCAGGAGGTTTCCTTTGGGGTCATGCGTGTCACCTACGTGTGGATCTTCCCCAGGGTTTGTGTCCTGCCTCTCACCAGCAAAGCTATGGATAACGGGGGACTGGTTGTTATCTCCTCCTTAAAACACAAATCTGAGCTCTGTCATTAAATATTGTAGGACTGGACAAATCTCTTCTTTTAGTATCTGGCTCTTCTTTGACATAAAATGGATGAGGATCTTGCTTTTCAGTTTCAAGGAATCACATTGGTTTTGGCTGCATCTACGCCATATAAAGATTTTACAAGGTATGTAGAGCTTGCTACACACTAATGCCATTCAAGGACACTGTCTGTGGTCTGTTGCTTTCTGGTATGTCCCCTCAGAACCTCATAAATCATCAGTTTTGAAGCTTCACAGACCCTGTGGGGGTAACAGAGGTCCAGAGGGTTATAACAGCTCCAGTGACATCCCTCTAAACCTCTTTCTGTTTTCTTGCTGCATTTTAAATCCTGTGTCCCACTGCCTGTCATTTTTTAGTATATGCCAATTGGTCACAGCTTCTAGCAGAGAGCACCCAAAGTCCTGTTTATGGGGGACTGCAGTATGAGTTATTACCTGCAAAGCTTGCAGTCAAGTTGTGGGTTATAGTACTAATTAAAGCAAATGTCACAGCAAGAGCACGCTGACGTTGTTAGAATTAATGGCCCAGAGCATTACTACTTAATGCACTTTCTGAAGTTAATGGAATTGTATTAATTGGGATCTTGGAGGGACTGAGGGACACAGAGAGTACATCACTCCTGAGCAGCACCTCTGTTATTATATTAAGGCTGGAATATCATCCAAGTTCCTTCTGCCTTCTATGCCTCTCTCGCACAGCCATTTCACAAATGGGTAGCTCAAAAGAGGCTCAGGGGAAGGTTGTTTGGACCTAAGCTAAAAGGTGAAAAAGCCCATTCCAGCTGTGGTTGCAGAGGATCTCCCCTGCCCCCAGAAACCTGTGCTAGTAACTGTAAAATTGCCCTGGCACAATGCTGAAGGAACAAGGATCTGAGTTCAAAAATGCTGTGTGCCCTTTGCCCAGGGTCTGATTCTGTGAGATCCACCTCCCTGGGCTGAGCTTGCTGCAGTGAGCGTAACCCAGGAGGTCTTGTGAGAGTGCAAGCAAAAAGTGAAGTGTCTGTTTGACCGAGTCCTTCTGGAGCATTTGCCAGCTGCAGTAGCTGTGATATCGGCACTGTGCATGGTGAGATCTAATGCTAGGTTCTTCTGTAGAAAAATTTCGTTTTAATATAGCAAAAAAGCAATTCATGGAGGACAGCTTCTCTCCTTGAAAACTGCTCCCCTTGAAGCTGATGTTTTTCAGTAGAAAACCCAAAAGTTTTAGTAAAATGCTTTGTGCAGTTTGGTTAAAAAAAAAAGTTTTCTACTAAAGATTTTGATTCCAAACCAGACTGTTCCTATTTTCATCCAGATTTTCCACATGGGGAAATAATTTCCAAGTAGTTTTCATAGAAAGTAATTAACCATAGAAGGAGAGTGGATGATTTCAGAAGGGAAGCACTCACTCTCTCTAGATAACGATAATAAATCCATTGTGCACTGGGAATGGGAGTTATTACGACACCATAAAGTGGCTGTACCTTTTTATCTCTGCCCAGTTCCAGATTTAAAATATACTTAGCTGTGATAAAGCTTTTTTTTTCTCTAATAAGAAGAATATAACTATTAATTGTACTTCACAATATTACTGGGATATAGGTTCATGATGAGCATTGACTGCATTTACAGACTTTCACATTATCTCCTGGATTAATAACATTAATACATTAATATTTGCAGAAAATAATAGTGATTTGATCTCCCATTATATGGAAGTTGAAACAACAGCATTGTTGAGCAGGTGCTACCTGTGTGGGAGGTTCGCCATCAGGTCTGTGCTTGTCTCATTCTGCTCTTGGACACTCCCAATAGAAAATTCCTGCGTTCAGAGGAATTTCTCCTGGGACTTGCCATCCTGACCTTATCCCACAGATCTGCTTTGCTCCTAAACAAGCAGGAAGGGTTCCTCGTTGTTCAAATCTAGTGCAGTTCTGCTTGAGTTGAAAGATTCCTCTTCCCCTAAGCAGAGTGTGTTGTAAAACAATCAGTGACATTTGTTAAATGGAGAACACGCAGGGCAAGGACTCCATCAGCTCCGAGGAGACAGTGAGTGATGGTCTCTTAATGTCTGAGAGCTTTAAAGCTACTATAATATTCTTCAAAGTCAAGGCGGTGGGGCTGCACGCTGCTCTGCCCTGTTCAGGAGCAGGGCTTCGCTGAGCGCCACCAGACGTCAGCGGCTGCTGTGAGCAGGGGAAGGAATTGGTTGCTGTGCAACATGCATCAGCGAAGAGGCAGATTTATTATTTACTTGTGAGCGTCCCTGCAGCACCCATCACTCAGCTGGTTACTGTGCCTTTGCAAAGCTGCTTTGCCTTCTAACTGCGCCTCCTCTGCCCTCTTCCCGACAGAAATCAATGTGCTAAGCCTCGGTGCTTTGGGGAAGGTAAAAGAGATACTGCCTTAACCACAAAAGAGGGAAGGGAGGGGAAATATTCGCCTGTAATCAAATGGCAGCCTGCTGGAGATGCCTGCTCGTTTTGGATCCCTCTGACATGTACCAGTGATCTCTGCCCTTGGATTTCCCACAGACCTTGGGCAAGGTCCTCCCTTACTGAGGACCATCTGTCTGGAAAGCTCAGGAGAAAGGTCAGGGCAATGACTACATTCCTAGACCTGGGTTTAGTTTAAACTGAGTGTCTCCACTCGATGTGCAGAGGTGAGGAGCACAACTGAGAGGAGAAGTCTGTCTGATAGACCTGCAAGGGCTCCATACTGGCCAGCGCTGCCCTTCTACTGTGCCCAGCACAGGGATGAGACGACTGACCTCATCTGTCCCCAGTACACAAAGATGCACATTACACTCTTTGGAAGTCAGCTGAGTAACAACTATGTGGTAATGAACTGCACATTTTTAGCTTCAGGCTCTGTGGGACAGACCGATGGGAGCAGGGTGATGATTTATATCTTCGAACCTGTTATTTACAAGCAGTTGTGTTCCTCATCTCTCTGTAGACAAATTGAAAAAGTAGTAAATTTGCCATATATAATCCCTTGAGCTAATGCTTGTGGGAGGTGTAATTTAAAACATTCATTTGTCCTGGAGAATTGAGCCTTAACAGCATTACCGTGGAAATAGGTATGAAAGCTGAAAACAGGTGGACACACTCTATGCAGTCCTTACTGTAAAGGATTTACTGTCCACGTAGGCACAGCAGAAGTTGCAGTCACGTAGGCTGCAACTTCACCTGGTTGATCACTGGTACTAGTGACTAGTTGAGGACTAGTTAAGGATTAACTGTGCATCATGGGCAGTGAACTAACTACTAAATGGGCATGACAGCATTGGGCACTTACGTCCTAACTGATCACATAGACCTGAAAGTGCAGGCCCAGCTTTTAGTAAGCACAGAGCTACTAACATTTTGGAATTGGTCTGAAATGTAGCTCTGCCTTGTTTCTAAGGGAAACAAACAGACAAACCAAACAAATCTGTGCATGTATTTGTGGGAATGTAGCCATAGTGTGAATAAAGCTCCTGTAAGGTTCAAAGTGTAGGAGAGATCCGGCCTTAGAGTATTTGCACTTCTTCCTTTCTGGACATTTTTATGAGGGCGGTGTTGTTTAGTAGGACTCACCTCAACGCAAAAGGATTTGTATGGGCTAGTGCAGGACTGTGCTTTTCCTTTGCAAATAGTCCAAGGTTTTAATATCAACATCATTCCACAGTGCCTGTGGTAACCCAGACACCTCAGCTTAAGGAAGAGGTGACATAGAGCTATTTTCTGTTCTCTGTCTGGTTTCCCTGCAGATCTCCTTTCAGTGTGGAAAATGGATTTTAAGGCTAATGAGGAAACCAACAGATCTAATTAAACGGATTGGATTCTCTCTTGGCTTATGTAATTCCAGCTGCTTGAATGGATTTGGTGCTGATCGACAAGAAGATTGCCAGTTGTGCTGTGGTCTTCCCGTGTGAGGCTGTGCCTCAGTTACTCCTTTCCTACCTTCCTGATAGTGTCTACTGACACTGCAAAATCACGAGTGTTTCTTATGATAAATGAAAAGCAGCAGGTACTGTGAATCTCCGTTGTCTGCCATGGCACAGAGGCAGAAGTGGTGGCAGATTCATAGGAGTTCTGATCACAGACTAAGGCACAAGTCCCTCCCTTCACTTTCCTGCTGTATAGGTGCCACACACTCAAGTGTCCGTGAATACTTTATTTCTTTTTGAAGCTTTAATGAAGTAGGGGAAGAAAGCGTTACCTGTTTGTCCTGAGCTACCTCATGGCAATGCTACCAGCAGATTGCAACTCCTTGCATGCCCCGAGCCGCCTTTCTTCATGCGTGTGCCAGGATCAGCCGTTCCTCCGAGCTCTGACGTGCCCCGTGAAATGGAGCTTCATGGCAAAACTACCCCAGTCTCACAGTCCCGTGGCTGGCAGGGCATCCACTTGTCTGCCTGCCTCCTCAACACTAATTAAGTAACTCAGGACTGCACTAAGACCTAGTAATGTTTTCTGATACTGTGCAAAATAGCTCTTTCATGGTGTTGCTTAGCTAGTACTGCTGCGTATTTTAAAATAGCTTCCCTAGACCTTGTGCTCTTTGGCTTGCTGTCTGCATTTCATGTGCAGCTCCTAGGTGTGTTTGCTCCTTCAAACATCCTTGTGTGCCTCGTGTTTCATGTATTGGAAGATGATGACCACTCCATATTTTACAGAACCGCTTCTGTTGCTGTCTGCACATCATCTAGCCCTCTCCCTGCGAGGCGTACGGTCCCTGTCACAGCACTGAGCTTCTCCCTTCCCTGCAAAGAGGCAGGAGGAAGAAAAACAACTTCATAAATTCTCTCATTTCATCACCTGCTAACTCCAGTTCATCCCTATCATTTTTAGTGGAGTAATTGTCTTGTTTGCTTTCTGTCAGGTGCAGATATGTCCATGACGCACGGTGCTTTTTTGGAGCCTCTCTGTGGCTCTGATACTCAATATCTCTTTCTGCTTCTTTAATAATCCGCCTAACTCACTTTTCCTTGTTTTTATAGGTCTTTTCAGTCCCCTTGCTAGGTAGTTCATATCTTTAATACCATTCTCTTTATTGCTTGTACTCCTCTGCCTTCTAGCTTAAATACATTGGCCTCTAATGCCCCCAGTCTAGACTTGTGTAATTAACAGTGGGCTCGTAGCAGGTGAAACAGTAATTTTCTGGAGTCGCCCTGGCTTCTGTGCCCCCAGTCTACCTCCCACTGGTGCTCAATAGACCTTGCTTGCACAGTGCCCTACCTTCCTTTTCTGCAGCCTGCTGTCATTTCAGGGACGAGCTTCATTTCCTATTAGGCCTGGCTGGCATTTAGCACAGTGAAGCTGGCAACACAGGTGTCTCCCATGTGCAGATATCAAAGGTACCCCCAGGCAGTGCTGCAAGAGGGCTTGAGGCTCATGTCTGCAGAGAGTCTACTGCAAGTTCAGGGAAAGTAAAGGGGTAGATTTGACTGTGAGCTCTAAGGCATGTGAAAGTGAACAGAGCTCTCCCTATAGGGACGCTTTTCCATCCCTAAATGCATAAACTAGAAAAAAAAACTGAAGATATGGCAGTACTATTGCACTAAAGCTGAGAAGAAATCAGGAATTTCTTTATTGATGGAAATGAATAGTGGAAAATACTAAGGTGTTCTACAGATTAGACTCTCTCAAAGATAAGCCTGAATCCTTGTTCTCCTCCACAGACCACTTTTATCTCTCTTGTCATCAATTCTATGTGCAAGATTAGCTTTAGATGGTTGAAAGTTGTCCTGGTTGGCTAAGCGTGTGTAGTGTGATGAGGTGTGTGATTTCTTTTGCCGCAGTATCAGGAACAAATTCAGGAATAAATTTCATCCCCTATCCCAGCCTTGTGGTACGTGCCTGTCCCAGAGCTGTGGCAGCCACTCCTCACTAGCCACAGTGCCCTCTCCCTGGGGCCCTGGGCACTTGCTCTGTGTGCTGTGCCAAGAACATCAGCAGGGGCTAAGGGGCAGAATGTCCCTAATCCACTCCAGCATCGTTCCCGGTGCTGGCCACAGTCTCTTCACAACAATCTGTGCCAAAAAAAGAGAGAACTGAATTCTAATCTGAATTCTTAATCTAATCCCGGATGAAGAACTTTTCCTCTGATCAATACATTTGCTTACCTGCACATAAATATTTCTGGATGCAATTATGTTCGTCCGGGTAACACAAGACTGCTACCAGGAGGGGAGCGTCTCCATGGACAGTGTTAATAGAGTGAAAAGGAAAATCCAGGGTCTTTCTTGTTCACTCTGAGGAGGTAAAACAAAATGTTCTTCTTTTCTATAACCCTCACCTGATTTCTTGTCTTGCCTTTTAGTCTGTGACACTAATGATGCTACATGATCCAGCAGGATGATTTTCTAGTGAAGACCCAAGAGAGGCCAGATAGCTGAAATATTATGAGGTTATTCAGGAAAGCAAAATGAACAGGAACAGTTATGACCTTTTTTTTTTTTAATGGCAGGAAAGGTGCACTAGGATGCTTCCATTTTCCTGGTGCTCAGAATTTAGATATGCTTTTAAGATCTTACAAGCACTGGTATATGCATAGCACATCCTGTGCCAGATATTGCTGTGCTTTATTGCTGGCATTTTGAAACCAAAAAAGTGAAAGCATTGAAGTAAAAGGGAGAAAGACCGAGTAAGACACAAGGGCATCATACTGAAGTAGTTATGATTTTGGCATTAAGGGAGAGGCAGTGAAGGCCTTTGCACTGAAGAGGAGAGTGATGCTGAGGACTCCTGGGTCCTTTCGTATTCAGAGCCAAAACATGCAAGCAAATCTGATTGCCTTTTTTTTCTTGGATACTATTACAAAAATTAAAAGATGTAGGGGAGAACACAGTACATGGAAAAGAGTAAAGTATTAAAGACACTGTTTCGTGAGATTTTTACAGCAAAATTAATTTCAGTTGGCTTGCAAGTAAATGCTGCCACACAGCCTTAGGGACACATTTTGAATGCTTAGAATATGAAATGCATCCTGCCATCGTGGAGGGGTGTGCGTGTATGACTTGCTGTGTTTAATTATTTATGTGTGTGTTTATTTTGCTTTACAGAAAGAGACAAAAACAGAGGTGGGGAGTGTTCTTAACAGTGTCCCAGGACTTCTGCACTGAACTCCTGAATCTGCTAGGATGGGGGTCCTCTCTCCTGCCTACAGGTTGTTTAAGTGTAGTCTGAGCAGTTCTCCTAAGGAAGTTCTCCTAAGGGAGAGATTTGGGAAGATCAGATGAATTGCCTACCTGAAGGGCCAGTCCTTCCAGTGGCTAGAGACACCATCTCAATGAGTAGTTTAGACTGCAGCTGTCACTTTTGGATAGGCTCAAGAGATGTTCCACCTCTCTTGCCGTAAATGCAAATATATTTAGTAGAAATTATTTAGCTACCTCTACACTTAGATACTCTAGGATACTTGTGTTCTGGAGACTCCACCTTGAGGGTTGCTAGGAATAAGATAGGAATAAGATGAATGCCGCTTACTGCAGTAGCTGGGAATGTCTGCTCCTGTGTACTGGAGAAAAAAGATCTTCACAGGTGGGCATTTAGAGAATAAAATGGTAAAATGGAATCCCATCATTCTGATTGCCCCCTTGCTTTGCATCTTCTGATATCAAATATATTCTAACGTCAGTCATGAGAACTGTTGGCTTTGGAGTTGATTCTGAAAGTGCCTTGGAGCACTGTGCATCACTTTTCCTGTGCTATATAGAAATAGCTTCTATTTTGAGTATTTTTAGGGAATACTGGCTAGACCCAATGGGCAGATTGGGAGTGAAAACAAGACAGGCATCACAGGAAGATGATCCTTTTTAAAAGGATTATTTTCTTTATTTCATTTTCTTTTCAAAATCCTTCTTGTTGTCTTCCATTTTCAAGTCCTCAGCAATTTAAGAAAAGGTAATTAAAAGTGCATATTAATTTATGCCTGGTGCCCTAGATAGTTTCTGCTTCCACTTTCAAAAGAAGTGAAAATTCCTAAGTGAGGCTAAATGGGGAAAATATTAGAGCAAACTGGGTAGATACAGATCCTCTGGAATGCAGGAATGTGGAAAGCTTATGTAGAAATCACATCTCCTGACAAGACTCCTTAGGAAAGACTTTTGTCACAGCCTGGGAGTCAGATGTCTTCCTGAATTACATCAGGAGAGAGCAGCTCCCATCAAATGATACATGTCAGTATGGCATCCTTGCTTGCAAAGTGCTTGGTACCTATGCATTTCAGCTTAGCTGTCTGTGGAACAAGGACAACACAGTGTTCACCCGTCCCAGAAGGTAAATATGTGAGGAGAGTAATAAGTTCTGAAGAGATTCATGTCATGGGACATTAGATCAGAGCATGCTGTGCACTGAAGCTCATGTGCTGCTGCCGGTTCTCTCTGAACATGCCATTTCTCAAGGCTCTTTCTGGTAGTATCTACGTAAGCATTCTGGATTGAAGAGGCTTTGCTAGTGTCCTGAATGGGACCATCCCATTTCTGAGAAGTTTCTGCTCCCTGTGATATGCAGTGAAACTTCTGTACTCTACCATGTGACTCCTAAAGTCGCATGTGCAGTTTTTTGTGCATGCACATACATGGTAGAAGACTAAATGGGCTTCATTATGCTATTCCTTAAGCATAAGGTTATTAAAATGTGAGTTCAAAGAGGTAAAGCCAGTTTCATAACTCATGTAGTAATATTCCCTCTATTTAATAGGGCAATTCGTTGATCTGCAGCAGCAAATTATACTTTTTTGAGCATTTAAGTAATACTTCCACTTGGCTTCCAGTTTATGAGGCAATTTAATATTTCCCTGGGCTCACTAGTGCTGACTATACAGAACTTCTGGTGCTGGGCATTTTTTTTTTCAGCATAGAAGCTTGTACAAAGTTTTTGCTTTTTGATGCAGAATGGGAACAGCATTTCCTTACAGAAATCTCCCCTTTGTCCAGCCTCAACCACCAACCAACACCATTGGACTATGCCCATTCTCTCAAACAAACGTCAAAGGGATGGATTATTCTGAGTGAGACGTGTCACAGGATGCCAATAGCAGGACTCCCGGACCCAAGTGGGCTACAATGCTGAATTTCTGAAGTTGGCCTAAACTGGTCACCATCTCCTCAAAAGCACCAAAAGACTTGGTGCTTCTCCTGAATAATGAGGAGAACTCGAACACAGGAACTGGGTGCCTGGAAGAAAACCATCTCAGAGGCAGCCACTGAACAAGAATTGCTGCTGTCTCAGTGTTGAACTTGGAATGGCTTGAAGAGGATATTTATGACCCTGAAGCTATTTTGTTTTTCCATGTATGTTGAATCATGAAATGAAAAATACTGCCACTCTCTACACACCTCCCTTCATGTGTACCCTTAGATGGTGGCTATTAGGACCATCACTGTGGGATCCTTGTGGTGCTGGCTGCACCACAAGGTGCAGGTCCCGTTTCTGCCTTAGCCAAAAGCCCATCCTGGGCTGGAAACATAAAGATGTTTATTCCAGGATATTTCAGAACATTTTTGAGAAATTGCCTTTAGGTGGCAGCAGGAGTACAAGAATTTTCAGCCTCTTAAATATGCTGGGCTGCTGTATTGGAGTGTTTGTGAGTGAATGTAAAGTCAATTTTACAATCCTTTCACAGCCTAACACACATTTGTTTTTATTTGCATTTTTAGAGCCCGTTACCTGAAGTCTTGAGCCAGGACCTGTCTGTCTGGGCCTTTCTGTATGTAACCCTTGTGTGGGGACAGTCTGGATAGTAACTGAACGCAGGAATGGAGCAGCCCCTGCCCAGCTGATTTCTGTGTGGACTCAGCATCGCTGACATGTAACACTGCAATGGAGAGAGAAGGGCCAAGAGTTGGGAGAGGAGAACAGTGAACACCACAGTTGCTGCTTTTTCACCTGTTTTACAAGTCAAGGCAAAACCTTGACTTGTATGAGTCCTAGTGCTGTTGCACTTTGCAAAACTTCCCATGGTTGGGATGCCACTGCTTCTTGCTTGTTTCCTGGCAAATCCAAAGATACTTCTCTCTTAATCCCCTCATTTTCAGACTCTTCCTTCAGGTTATTTGGAAGGAATTCCTGGATGGTGTGTCCATCACATTCCCTTGTAAATACTTTGAAGCTTATCGTTTGCTTGTGGGATAAGGAAGCCTGCAAACTCCTTCCCCTTTGGAGACTGGGATGCCTGGGGATCTCTGTGAAAGGGGATTCTGGAAGTGTCATCTCTCTGAACTCCCTAGGGTGCCATTCAGACACTTTCATCCAGCCAAATATGTGCCAGTAACGCTCAGTACCCCAGAGATCCACCCTGGCCGTGCAGGCTTTAGACCCAGGGAAGGCGAGGCAGGGGCTGAGCTCCCGCTGCTTCCTCTCCCTCCATGTAGTCTGGTGGGCTCCCCATGGCTGGGGCCACAAGCCATTGGCCAGGTGCTGCCCCCTGGGAAACTGCTCTGCTTCAGACACGTCTGCTGCCTCGGACTCACCATTTCTCAGTGCTGCTCCGGAGAAGAAATCCCATTTTCCCTGTGTATTGGACCCTCGCCTTCCCAAGAGAACCTTGGAGTGGCAGCCCTGGTAGGACTGGTTTTTGAGGAGCGAGCAGATCTACCTGATTTGTACCTTCACATTGACTTGCCGCAGCTGCCGGCTTGATGGGACAGGTCCCAGCATCCTGACCTTCCCCGTCACGCTCAAACTTCCTTCCATTCATCCTGTCAGTGAACAACTACGGCTGCCTCGCGCTCTCCTGGAGCCTAGCCATTTATCCAGCTTTTATGGTGGGTAAATAATATGCTCAGTTATATGTCTGGAAATAAGGTTCTGTACAAATTCCTCGGGCAATCAATATACAGAGTCATTTTATGTTAGAAATAGCTTGTTCCAAATGGCCATATATATCTTTATTATACTGTAAATTCACACACTGTCACTGGAAGCTACATATGCCTTACTGCCCAGCTTTGGTTGCAGAGCAAACTCCTTTCCCCTTACCTCTCCAAAACTCTTTCTCTTTCCTTCTATCTCCTTGACTCAAGACCAAGGAATCAATGTGCCCCCCTCCAATGAAGCCCTCCTTCCCTTTCTAATGCAGAATTGCCTTTTTTTTTTCCCATAAAACATCCCTGCAGCCCTTCTGCAGGCTTCAAATATTATACTTTATAGCTTTAGCCCCAAGGGGCTGTCAGTTTTCCTGGAGGTCATCTGTGTCCTCTGGTTCAGGTCCTTCCGAGTCTGGGGACTAATTTAAAGGGTTTCTGAAAGAGAACTGAGCAAGTTTCTAAGAAGGTTATAGGTCCCAGATTGGCTGTAGCAGGGCAAGTTTTCATCACAGAATGAAAACTGCTTTGCACTGTGGGTAGGGACAGCACAGACGGGTGCTCACTGTGCTCAAGCAGCCAGCCGGCTGCCTCCCAGCCCTGGGCTTTAACTAGCAATTCACTGGCAGTGTCACTGCCCAAGGTTTTTGGCAGCTGTGAGTCTTCTCTGGACGGAAAATGTAAAAAAGGCCAGAGAGAGGCAGAGCATGCTGATTTCTGCAGGTGGAGAATAAGAGCCCTTGCACAGAAGCACAATTGACCCCTAGAAACAGTCCTCCTCGCTCTCCTGGGATGGGTGAACAAAAACTATTTGCAGGGTTAAAGATATGGGCGCTGGAGACAGCAAAGGAAGAGCCTGCTGGCCAAGAGACAGCAAGTTCCTGCTGTGGGAGAGTGCAGGGGCGATGCTCACGGCGGCGGGGAGCACGGGCTGGGGCGCCCTGCGGCCTTGGCTCCCCTGGAAGGAGGGCAATTTCTTTGCAGTCCTGGCACATTTGAGCAGGAGTCCTGAGGAGGCCACTAGGCTCCTTCCCTGGGAAACTGTTTTCTTGTCAGGTTGAAATCACATGCAGCTACGTTACAGGTTTGGGTGTAGGGGTTGAAACGTGGCCCACAGCCCTGGGATGGAGAAGTTTCTCCCGATCCAGTAAAAGCCTCCCATGGAGTAAGAGCATTTCTCTGTCCTGTAGGAGGGCAGGCTCCAGGCCTCCCCCCAGCACAGCCTGCAGGGAGGCCTTGGCCAGGGAGGCCGAGCTCTGCTCCCAAGGCCGGCATAGTCCTGCAAGACAAAGTCATGGCTGGAGCAAAGGGCCTCCAAGAAGTCCTTTGCTCTGTAAATCACCATGACCTGACTGACGACAGGGCTAGCCTTGGCATTGAGGACGTGGCAAAAAGTTCTTTTGAAGGAACCTTTGGAGAAGTGTTTCCCCCCCAATCTCCTGTTAACTTTTTTGCGATAACACATCTGCACTGCACTGTCGGTGTGGAGTGCGCTCCCAAGAAGGAGAGAGAGGGAGAGAGACTGCTGTTCATCTTATTGACTGCTTATTCACTTCTTTAAAAGTAATTAGGAGTTTAATCAGAGTTTCTATGGATTTTTGGGGAATCTGTAATTAAAATCTGCACAGTCCCTTTGCATTATATACTGAACTTTCTCCTAGTGCTACTCACATATCTTTAATATTCTCACTTCCTCTAATGGAAACTGCCAAGCACCCCAACGTAAAAATGAATAGCTAACAAAACGCCACAACAGGCTACCAGACAGCAGCCCCCAACAGGTTTTTGTGGTTAGGAAAGGTCTGATCTGCGATAACAGTCCAGCCTGTAGGTTAACGGGCCTGATTGACTCCAAGCTGCTTTTTCTCTAATGAATAGAGATGTTTCTTTTCATCAGTGTAAAGAGAGCAGCGTGTGGAGAGGGGGAAGGCAAGGAGAAGCAAAAAGACGTCTCACTGTGTAGAGATGGAGCCAGTCTCTTGATAAGCTTTCAATTAAGAGCAGATTAAAATTAGGTTTATCTTCTCCTGAAAATGGCAATGACGTTAATGTAATAATACAATGTAATAACTTAATAGCCCAATTGGAAGTGACTCATCCACATCAGAAAGATCACAGTTTTGCTGTCTAGTTCTGCAGAGGTTAAGTGTGTTTATTGTCCCTTATTCCTGCAGGCATCCATGGGGAAAGGGAAACTGGATGGCAATTCGCAGTGTGGCTGCTTCTCCTCGCCAGCTGGTCCTCAAGGTGCCTGATTCAGCTTCCTTCAGGGCTGCTCGGAGGTGAGAATTGGGCTGTGTGCACCTGGGGAGATGATTAAGGGCTCTGATTTGGCTAGAAATGTAAATCTTCTGATAATTAGTGTATTCCTGGAGGAAGATCTTCACCCGCTGGCTGGTTGTATTTGGAGGGGAGGCAGGGTTAGTCCAGCTTTCTTGCTCAGGGGCCACCCAAAGCATTGGTGCAAGTCTCATTCAGTAGTCCTTGCCTGCTGGAAGGGCCCTGTGTGCTTAGAGGGGAGTGGGCAGCTCCCTGTACAGAAGCCTTTCCATAGGCTGAGCTGAGTGCTTTACACCAGCAAGCCAACTGTCCATGGTGCAAGAGACCCAAGAATTCATCAATGACTGGGACGAGGGCACAGAGGGCACCCTGAGCAGGTTTGTGGACAGTACCAAACTGGGTGGAGTGGCCGACACTGCAGAGGACTGTGCTGCCATTCAGAGGGACCTGGACAGGATGGAGAGTTGGGCAGAGAGGAACCTCTGAGGTTCAACAAGGACAAGAGCAGGGTCCTGCACCTGGGGAGGAATAACCCCAGACATCAGTACAGATTAGGGGTTGACCTGCTGGAAAGCAGCTCCATGGAGAGGGATCTGAGAGTCCTGGTCGACACCAAGTTAACCATGAGACAGCAGTGTGTCCTCATGGCCAAGAAGGCCAATGGGATCCTGGCTGCATCAGGAGGAGCGTTGCCAGCAGGTCGAGGGAGGGAATCCTGCCCCCCTGCTCTGGAGCATCGGGTGCAGTTCTGGGCTCCCCAGGACAAGAGGGACATGGAGAGGTTATGTGCTGGAGAGAGTCCAGCATAGAGCCACGAAGATGATTAAGGGACGGGAGCATCTATCGTATGAGGAAAGACTAAGTGAGCTGGGCCTGCTTAGCCTAGAGAAGAGCAGACTGAGGAGAGATCTGATCAACATGTACAAGCACCTCAGGGGCGAATGTAGGGAGGATGGGGCCAAGCTCTTCTTGGTGGTGGCCAGTGACAGGACAAGGGGTAATGGGTACAAGTTGAAACACAGGAAGTTCAATCTCCATGTGAGGAAGAACTTCCTTACTGTGAGGGTGCCAGAGCCCTGGAACAGGCTGCCCAGAGAGGTTGTGGAGTCTCCTTCTGTGGGGATCTTCCAAACCTGCCTGGACACCACCCTGTGCCATGTGCTCTAGGTGTCCCTGCTGGAGCAGGGAGGTTGGACTAGATGATCTCTAGAGGGCTCTGCCAACCTCAACCATTCTGTGATTCTGTGTAATTAAGCACTGACCCCTGGTTCTCCTCTACTTCTCAGTTTAAGCCCATGACATGCATTAAGGCCTGTGAAATCTGTTGGCCTCGGTGGGAATTTGTCTCCTCTGTTCAGGTAACGGAAATGGGTTTCCTCTGCAACATGAGTGTGTTAGTGTTTGCTGCCCTGAGCTCAGGTGTTGACCCCTGCAATTAACCCAGACTGTCACCCAGCAAGAGTCTGATTGAACTGGTGTCACAGGAGACCACAGCCGCTTGTTTGGCTGATGTGTCTGGGTGATCTCAGACATGCCCTTTGGTTTCAAGGAGAAAACTGGTAAATCCACCCCTGCGATTCCAGACAAAGTAGCATTTCTTGCTCTTCCTAGACAGAGACTACTTCAATTTATTTATCCCCGGGGAAAAAAAACATATAAGGACTTTTTAAAATGAAAAATCCCCTGAGATCATAGCAATCCATGTTGCTGTTAATGCCTGTGGCTCTCTGAATGCAGGATGCATATCCAGTTTAATGGAATGTGGTAATCCCACAGCAGATTTGGGCCCTGCTTCTGCAATGAGTTCCAAGTTCTCATGGTTTATAAAAATGTATGGCTTTTTATTGTGACCCTGTGAGGGCCAGAAATCAGTCTCTCAAGGGGCTGATGACCAAAGAACAAAACCTTTGTTGGAAGCTCTTCCATTAAATCTGGAATTATCGACAACATTTACCCACGCTTTGATATTGCTGCCCTCTCTGTGGTCACTCTGCCTGGAGTGTTTTGGTGTTAACTCCGGTCTATGACATCTCCTGCTGATCAGTGCTCTGTTTTCAAATGAGAAACATCTACTACCACCTTGGTGGAGGGCTGCTCGTATTTGCTGTTCTCTGCTGTTCCTGTAGAGTGGATGGTCAATTTCTCACCATCCTTTCCCAGATTTAACTGGTGCATAGTGGACACGGTGCTAACACCAGAGCTGCTGATTAGCTCTGCCAAGAAGCTGAGATGTTTGGCCTCAGGAGGAGAAGCAGGAAAGAACTTCCAGTGCAAGGTAATTTCTGTGTTGTCTTTTGCTGCCTCTTTGTCACTCAGACCTCAGGCAGTGGTTGGCTTCTGTGAGCTGCGTTTTGGCTTGAGGACATGTGATTCAGTCTGGGGATGATTTGCTGGTCTTGTTTTGTGGGTTGATCGATGCTGCAGCCTGTGACTCATATGTCAGGAAAGACTTTTTGTCTCTCCTCCCTATGTAGCATTTCCTGGGGGAAGATATAAAAGGCTTCTCTTCTCTTGGCACAAAGGCCATCCACTTGTTCCAGGGGCTGGGGACTGAGTTTTACACTAGGAGATGATGAGATTAAATGTGTTGTCTTCCCAGAAAGGGTCCTTGAGACGTTTAAATAGTGATGTGTAATGACAGCAATTTTCAGCTGGGAATGTCTAAGCACTGGAGTGAGATACGGTGCGTCTGCGTGCTGGCCACTGCGTTATGTGCCGGAGAGTCCCAGGACCTCAGCATGCCGGTGGCTTTCTTGGGCCTCTGAGTTTACTTGGCTGAAAACAAGGAACTAAAGCAGTTTTCTGGTGTGTCAACACTCACCTATGACAAAAAAAAAAATTCTTCACAGCAGCATTTACTCATGTCTGACCTCCAGCCTGCGACTAATCCGTTACCTGTTGAAGTTAAGTGGCTCATGAGCTGACTGCAGGGTGGGTCTTGTCACTTCAGTGTCAGTGCAGAGCAAACAAGTCCAGTGGTAAAGACAGTGAAAAACAGCAATGAGCAATGGAGGTAACAAGGAAAGATAACTCCTGAGAAGAATGAATGACTTCTTTGCCTTGGCCTTACAGGCTGTGATTTTTCCAACTGTAAAATGGAGTGTGTAGGACTCCTGTTGTTGTAATGTATCTAGCTTTAATTTTCTATGGGAGTCTGCTTTTTGTTTTTGTAATGACATGGGCTCCTTTGTTGGGCTTTAGCTTTTATTATTTTGTCCTGGTTTTGAAGCAGTTGATTTTCAACAGTATTCCATTGATGGATGTAGGACACTACTTATAAAATTGTAATAGAGAAATTTGACTCTTATAGAGAAATGAGACCTTCATCCTACACATCATAAACATGCAAATTTAGCCTTTCTCATCAAGAGCAAGATCGGCTGATTGGGGTGTTTTCTGAGGCTGCTTTTTAGCATTTTCCACTCAAAACAGCATGGTCAAAATGACCTGCTGCCTGAGTGTGTGGAAACTCCTTGTCTTTACCCGCGGAGGCCAGGGTTAGCCAACTCCCCTAGCTGTGTGCTGCTTCTTGTTGCTGTTGATGTTGGTTTGTTTTTTTTTAAATAAGCCTAATCCCCTTCCTGGCAGTGACCAGGGCGTGATTTGTAAATGTGAATTTACGTTTGCAAATGTGTAAATAGAAATGTGGCTGTGGACAGAGCCCGTTCCAGATCCGCGGAGCTGGATCGTGTGTGTGTCACCGCGCGGAGCACAGCAGCCCTGTCCGAATGCGGCCTCAGCTCGCGGGGCAGCTGCTCTGGATGAGGCCCTGCAAAGAGCAGATCCTGTGCCAAGATGGTCTGTGTATTATGATTTCCAACCTCTGTTATTAAAGGGGGAATTCTCCCTCATGGATATTCCAGTGAAAGGCCCTAGGCTGCTTCTTCCTAAGGTGTTAGTGAGCAACACACCTCATGGCTACCCTTGTCGTTGTGAGATGTCTAAGCAACATGTATGTAGAGGCCCTCTAGTAGATACTGAGAGGCCAGCTAAGGCTTGTTACATGACCAGGGCTCTCTTCCTTTGAACCATCAGACACTGCTGTTGTGTAAGGAGCACTCCTTTAAAGGATCTCCAGTCACCTGATGTGTTTTGGGGGGATTTCAGCTCTCAGGAGGCTTTTCTTCAGCCTGTTCTCCTACCTGAGGTTTCTTTGTCATTCATTCCCACTGAAGAAGAACTTGAGCTACAAATTCTTCACTGCCAAAGAAGCATTTGGGACTGGGTCACTTACCCTATTCTTGCACTTTTCCTTGCAGTCAGAGGCAGCCTTGTCACCCAGACAGACATTTGGACTAAACTGGCATTTCTAGTCCTTTTTCTGTTACTCTTCTTTTTCTCTCCCCCCTTCTCTTGATTCATCTTTGTGCTGAGAAACAACTTAAGGACCTACCTCTGCCTCTCTCCTAACCTCACGCCCTGCATCTCCTATGGGTATGGAGAGCAATAAGCGATGCAGGAACCAGTCTCTGGCTGCCAGTTTATGCAGCAAATCTGTGGGAGAAACCTCCCTTTCTTAAATATGGGTTTCCCATGGTAATTCTGATGTTGTGCTGCTTCAACCTTTGCAGCACTTGTCTCCCAAGCTCATGCAGACAGTTCCCTGCCCTGGGCCTGGTTACTTAGCCAGGATATAGTTGTTTAGTCTGTTTTAATCAGTTCCTCGCAAACCAAGCCCAGAAGCCTTCTGGCCCTGTCCGCTGTTCCTCTCCCGCCGCCATGCAGTTTGTCCATATCCACCCTGCTGCTGGGGATTTTATGATGTTTATGTGTATTTTTAAGCAAGCAGCTCTTTACACAGAGTGCTTGGAGAGCAGCAGCTGAAGGTGCAGAGGGAGGAAGCTGCAGAGGGAGGCAGAGGCAGGTGGATCCCACCCTCCTGCTCTCCCTGACCCTGCTCATACCCCGCTGAGGGGCTGGGGGGTCCTGCTGCCTGTGCCCCTTTTGGAATCTGTCGCCCCAGACAACAGGGAGCTGCTGGAACAGGCTGGGAACAGGTTGTGCCACTGCCAACTGCCCAGCACAAAAAGCCATTCACAAATAATGAAGCTCTGAAACGTCCTGGGCAAACGTGTCAGCAGCTTGAATAGGGGTCAGTTTGGCTGCAGGGAGAGCTGACCTGGCTGAGGAACAGGGAAAGCAACTTCCCTCTCTGCCTTGCTGGAAGAGGGAGCTCCTGATGCCCTGGAGGAGCAGTTACTGTGGGAGAGCTCTTCTGCTTGGTATACCTGCCTCCTGATCAGATTTGGCTTTGAAAGAAGAGAAGTTTTTAAAGGCTGTATTGAGTGGGAGCAAGTCCTGCCCCTGCTTTCCAGCTATTTAATAGCCATTAGGCTGCTAAAGGACGTTGCCAGCATAGTCTGTGTGCAGCTCAGTACCTGGACTGGAGCCGTCTGTGATACCTGCTCCAGAGTCCCGCAATCCAGCCGAGGGACATGTAGGAGGTGATGTAGCTGTTCCCAGCACTGGCATGTTTGGTGTGTGTGTGCAGGTATCAGCTGGATGTGTCCTCAGAGCTGTTGCAAGTGCAGTCACCAAATGTTACCTTCTGAAACCCTGTGGCTTCTTTGCAGCAAATTAAAGAAGAGATCAGAGGCCATCTGCTATTTCGCTGGTCGAAGTGGAGAGGGCAAATTAAAGGGCCTGGTTTAGCACATTTTTAGCCCAGCTGTGCTGTGCTCCTAAGCAGCTCTGCTCTTTGTGAAGGGGAAAATGCCTGGCCCAGCCCCAGCCAGGTAGCCAAAAGCAGCCACCCCGGTAATGTTTGCCATGAGGAACATTCTGGGTGACAGCAAAGGCAGGCATCCTGGTAAAGAGTTGTGGTTTTTAAGCACTAGAGAGGCATTATACATATTATGTTACTGTGAAGCCTTGGTGCACTCTGGAAATGTCTGGCTCTCTTTTTCTTCTGTTAGCAAAATGTGCATCTCTGCAGTAGGAGGTTAAGTGACCGGAGTCCCAGCAGATTTTCTCAAGGAGGAAATAGAAGAATGGGGGTGTTTTTCCTGGCTTGCCACAGGCATGAGGAGCCACAAGCAGGTTTTCCTAACTCTGCTTATTCTTTATTTCTAGTATAGTTTCATAATAGGAGAAAAATTGGCAATCAGAGAAACTGTCCCTTTGGTGTTAATAAATCCCAAGAATGCAGTTGCTGAGAGGCTGTAATCAATCTCCTTCTATACATGCACAGAGATGCTGGGCATGTTTCACTGTTTCACAGCACAAAGGACTATAGTGGGACCTTAATCATGTTCTTCCAGCCACGTCCTCCTGCATTTTTGTTCACATGAGGTGATTCAATGAAATTAAACCAAACTAAATTTGGGTTGAAGTTGCCCTTACTCCGTATTCACCTTACTCAGGTGCTTCTTTTGCAAAAGCTCATCCTGCAATACACAAGTTTCTGGCTGTTCCTGGGCTATTCCTGTGGGTCCAAAGCTAAGCAAAGTCATTTTGTTATCAGGAAGTTTTAGTTTGCTCTGCAGTGTCTGCTGGTCACCTGAAAAAGCTCTTAAGGATCCAGAATCAATAGGAGGTTGCAAATCACTGGTCTGTAGGGATGACTTCTTTAAGATCAAAAAAAAAAAAAAAAAGATGTTGATTTCCTTTTCTAGGTTAAAACTTGGCCCAGAGATTAAGTGACTTGCTGAAAGTCCCTCAGGAAACATGAGGCAGAGACAGGAAATGAACCCAAGTTGTCTGACATCCCAGTTGATGCAGTCTTAACAAAACTCAACAAGAAACATGGGTAATGAACCTGCTCAGATACCTGGAAGAATGACTGTGTTGCTAGAAAGCAGGTAATCCCTTAGATTTAGGAAACAGCCTAACTTGTAAGGAGGAAGCTTACAAAATATATCATCTGAAGACACTGCCATGTTTAATGCATTTGGTGCCATGATTTGCTTTCCCTTGTTATGCTGTTTACAGAGCAGCTGGGGCAGGGCTGTTTAGCTTGCTACTGAAGATGAAAGGCTGGTTGTTTTTCAAAGTCCTTTGTGCTTCTTTGCTCCTAACTGGAGCTGTCAGTGCAAATGCTTTTTATTTCCTTTATCACTAGAGGTCTGAAGTCTCTCTCTAAAGATTTCCTCAATTCAAAGGAAGATTTCCTTTGCTCTGAGTCCTAAAAAGACCTGGAGGGTCTTTGCTCTTTTGTTTGGGCTGAGGACTCCACATAAAAATGGCTCCAAAGGTACTTTAATACCCAGAGAGCCAATGTCCCATCTGAAATCTTTTGATGAAGGAATTCAGTCCACCCTGCTCATTTCTGTGGCCTGCAAATAAGAACAGCCCTCTTTAAGCAGAGATGCAGTGAATTATTTCTAGTGATTATTAATTAATGCTATTTACAATGGCACATAAAGGATGGAGTCTCCTGCCCCCGAAACAGCCACAGAGGGCGTGTGTTGGGTGCTGTACAAACCCCACAAAGAGATTCTGCTTGAGGAGCTTAAAAGCTGAGATCATCAAGGCTGCAGCATCTTCCCCATTTCACAGCTGAGGAACCTAAGCTATGGGAGGGCAAGTAATTTGCCCAGGATCATGGAAGAAAGATGAGAGAGAGCTGAGAATTGAAATAAGGTACCACTTTGATACCTTAACAACCTCATTTTTCTCTTGTATGCCTTCTCCCATGCACTAAAAGAGCTTGAATTACAGGATTTTCTCTCTTTCATATACTCTGTCAGCTGATGGTTCTGTTATTTTGGTAGGGGAGCTATCTTAGAAGTCTCTCTGATCAGTCATTAAATCTGCGTGATCTCTGTTTTTTTGAAATGTTCTAGCCAAGGAGTGTGTCTCAGAGCAGGTCTAATTGCCCCTTAATGGCAGTCCAAGGGCCAGTCCTGCATTTCACATTCCAAGCACATAGTTTCCTGTCCAGTCTGCACCAGGGTTACCTGTCAGGCAGACCAAGGCTCCTAAACAGCTATAGTGCTCCATTAGAAACCAGTCCTTGCAAATCTCATAAAGAAAATGTACTGAAAGAACAGGAGCCGGAGGGGTCTCCAGAGCTCTTCCCATCAATGCATTCAAGTGACTGGTGAAATGTTTGTCAGATAAATGTGCTTTACATCTGCAAGTGTTTTATTTAAATGGCTCATAGAAGTGATTCCAGCTGGTATTTTCTTACCTGTGGAAGAGGCCGCAGTGGGATGGCTGATCTTTCCGACCTGGGAGCTTTGCTCCCGGTCTGTGTCCAGCAGCAGCTGTGGAGGCACATCTGGAGATGGAAGGGGGCAGGAACTCTGCCCAGGCCGGAGAGGACAAGGGCCCAGGCTGGAAACACGTGGAGTCCCACACATCTTTGCTGGGCAGTGTGCGCAGCCCCGGTGACACCTCGTGCCACAGCTGGGGACCCTGGCAGCCCTGGAGCCCCTCTGCCAACACACCTCCAGTGGTGACACAGTTTGTACAGCCAGGAACGGAGCTGCTTGTGAGCTGTGAGGGGCCAGAAAGTCACCATCTGAGCCACTCTTATCAGAGCAGAGCCAGAGAAGAACAGCGCCAAGTCACAGTGCTTGCTAATGGCAAGGCTGAGCACATCTTGCTGTCCTTAATGAGCAGGTTGAGCACCAAGCCCAAGCAAGGGGTGAATCAATACTGAGCAAAGTGAACCCAGAGGAAGAATGCCTGTGGATGCATTTCCAGTTTAATGTTTCCTGTCCATCAGACAGTGATGATGCTGGGACTCTGGCAGATCCAAGCAGCTGATCACTTCATCATATAAAATGTTTCTTTCCTGTTTTGTTTCTTTGGGGTACTGTCTACACCGCAAACTGCATGCAGGACAGGCACAAACTTCTACTTTCTGGCTGTTAGTGATTACCTCTTTGAGAAGTGATGTTAGAAATACGTGAGTGTAAGGAGGGGGACATGACTACCAAGGAAAATTTGTGCCCTTCAACTTCACTATTAGGTCACCAGAGAGTAGCTGAATACTGAAAACAGTCCCCAAGGCCAAAAGACCAGCTCCAGTCACAGAGGTCTGTAGAGAGCTGGAAACTTTAAGTGAATCTTTTAAATCCTGGAGGGCTGCCCTTGCTTTTCTTTCTCAGATAGCCAGAAGCAGCTTTCTGAGAACAGCCTGAATTCTCTACCTGGTTCTGCTGCCAGCTTTACGGGTCTCTGTTTCTGAAAGGTTTTTTTTTGTAAATTTTATCTCTCCCAAAAGATATCCATGTGCACTAAACTCATCTCCCGTCACAGAACCTCTTGAACTTAATAATTAATAGATCGCTACTGACAACAGACATAAAAGTCCAAATTGTACATAACTGTTCTCTCTGCTAATGCAATAAAAGTGGGTTTACTTTTACAGTGGTGATTTTAGCAGCAATCTAAATCAACACCCTGTTGATGATCAGACAAATCATCTTTTAAACAGAAATGCATTGCAAGTGAGCTTATTATGGGGACGTTATTGTCTTTACTTTCTGCAATCAGCTTTTATTCATGCTTTTACAATAGGTGTAAATTTTTATATATCCTTAGGCAAGCAGAAGAATGAGCTGAACCTCTAAAAAATTACTTAAAATAGGCTATGGTGACAAGAAGTAGACAGTGCCATGCAGTGTGTGAGAGGTCAGTGGATTGGAGTGTCGAGCTTTGCAAATGGGCAGCCCTGCTCTGCTGGAGCTGGTCAGCAGGCAGTTTCCCAAGGCAGGTCCGACTGCGGTGGGTGTTCTCTGCACGACTGTACGCTGGGGAACTGGGGAGGGGAGAGGAGAATGACGGGGGAAAAGGTCTGCGGTGTGAGGCACTGCTGGGAGCGCTGGCAAGCCGTGCCCGGGTGAGGATGGAGGGTTTGCCTGGCCCCGGGTCCCGTCCCCACAGCGCCGTCCCAGGGCACCCTCAGCAGTGCTGTGGTGCAGGAGAAGTGAGGGACCCTGGGGAGGCGGCTTCCTGCCCTTCTGTGATCCTAACAGGGACAAACAGGCACGGCTGGGAGAGAGGAGCAGCTCTGCAAAGTCTGGTGTGATGCTCCGAGGCAGTAACGAGGGGCAGCCAGTTTTGTTTTCCCTTCCTCTTGACAGTGTTGCTTTAAAATAACGATGTGGCAGCAGCTTGCACTTGTATTGCTTCCAAGGGTGGAGTTTTGTTTTCCCTGTTTTCCAGATGCAGCCCCAGGGAGCCCAGGTCCGTCACAGGATATTTTGCATGCCTCTGTCTGGAAACTCTGGTTTAGATTTGTCCTTGACATGGATTTGGGGATTGACACTTCACTCCTGTCAGGAGTGCAATTCGTATTGGTGTCAAGGAGAAACTCTTCAGCTGAACACATAGACACAAATATTAATTACTGTCTTTTCTGCCCCGTCAGTGGCTGCCTGGTCCTTTGCACCCTCTTCCCCAGCAAGGCCACTTGTGAATTAGTTTGACTTCAAGGGCCGCGTGGCCGGCGGCGCTTGGAGCCGAGCTCCTGAGGCTGAGCTGTCCCTACCAGGAGTCACTGCCTGTGTTTTCCCTTTCGAAATCTTCCAGACTCTCCCCCGGACTGACTGCTGTTTGTTAACTCTCCTGGAAGTTGGTTGCAATGTGCTGTCGTTGCAGTTTTGAAGCAAATGGAGGGAGCTGGCAGCAGATTCAGTGCAGTCTGATTGAAAGCAGTGAGATCCGTTATATTATACTTAGCTTGTCCATCTCTAGTGATTTTAAGAGTGGCAAGGTGAGAATAAGCTTAGGATAACTGCTCCTTGCATGAAGGGCTGTGCCAGCATATCGAGAGATGGCCACGGGATCATCTCACTGACAACATGAGTGTAAAATCATTCTTTCTTGTATGTTTGTCTGTCTGGAAAATTCCTCATTAAAGCAGCTCTTAACAGTGCAAGGTCAGATCCTAGGTAGAAAGAGCCTCCTTCACAGCCAGCAGACATGGGCTGAGCCACGACTGCATTTCCCAGGCCTGCTCCAGTTTGCAGAATAAGTTATTTCCCTGGGCAGGGGGAGGCTGGACCTCCATAAGTCACTTAGTTGCTCAGGTTCAGTTAGCACCATCACGATGGGTGCACCAGCCTGGCTCGCTCTGCCCTAAAGAGCTGTTTCTCCATGTACTCCTAGCATTGTTTCTTTGCATACGTTGGCAAATAGAGCTGACTTTGATACCTGCTTGCTTTTTCCTTGGGGACTCAAATGGATGCAGGAGCTCATCTCCTGCAGGCTACTGGGGAGCTGCTGAATGGCAGTGCAGATTTGTTTTGATACCGGGGGGAAATTCAGTGCTGCTTGTCTTCATATGTCAGGACTAGATTGGGCATGGAGACTCCCACAGATGTTGGAAAGGGAAAAAGGATGGGGAAGGAAGGTCTGTCTATTAATGGCCTTTCACATGCTGAAAAACAGAGTAGCCAGCCCATGTGTCAGCTGGCAGTGGTCCATCACCATGGTACTGGGTGCCTCTGAGGATAAGCATTTTCCATGTGCATATTGGATGCAGAAGGTTCAATAAAGTGAGTTTTTGTTGTGTGCCCTGAAGCCAAAGAACATCTATTTCAGGAACATCCTGGTGCTAGTGGTGACCTTTCCTGTCCTCTCCTTCTTTGGCGCAGGCTGTCAGCTCTGGTTCTCTCTGTAAGCCAACCCTTCGTCTTGGTTTTGGCTTTCCTTACCTATACAATTTCTGCCTTGCCTTGGTTCATGGTGTGTCAGATTACCTTAGTCCTTGCTTTCTGACGTGGCCCAAGACCACAGCAGAGTGTGAGGGAACACATGGGTGACCTAGGCAGAAACAGCCGTGTAATCCAAGCCTGTGGTCCCAAAGCTTTTACCTTAGCCTTTTCCTGCAGGAACGCCTGTTGCCTGTGGGTTTTTTTGCCTGAAAAATAGCGCTTTATGACTTGTCCCAGAGCAACCTGGTAGGTGGTGCAGGTTCTCCTGTGTCCTGGCTGGCTGTCCAGCCTCTGGGGAAGAAGACAAGCCGCTCACCATGCTGCTTAAGCCGTGTTTGGCTGTCGTGGGGTGTAGGTGCCTTTTGCTGTCTGGCACATCAATACCAGCTGCCTCAGGCAGCCACTGAATGTGTCTGCCACAGCTTTCCCATCAGCCACAGCCTTCATTGGCTCGGCTGGATTCATCCCCATGGCAGGAATGGGGCTGACCCACTGCTGGGCCCGTTAAAAGAGTGGGGGACAGAGAGGGGTTTGTTACTGCGAGTGATGGCTCTGCATTTGCAGGGTTGCCTTTTGGCTTGGGGATAGGATGAGTGAGGCTGCTTCTCCATTTTCAACCAGCCGGATCTAGTGTCCAACAGAAACCTGCCACTGGTCACACAGGCAGGTTTTTTGGCTCCCTGTGACTTAGTCACCACGGTGGCTGCTTCCTCTGTGGAAGTGTTTGCTGTGGTAGCCAGGTAGGACTCAGCTGCATAGCCGAATGTCTGGCATTCAGAAAATTTTCCTGTCCTGAAGCAGAACAAGCAGTCTGCATCTTGAAAAGCTTAAAAGCATCAGTCAAAATGTTTTGATTTTATTTTTGAAATGTTTTATTTCAATTTTGACCTTTTAATGTGTACGCTTGGAGATTTTTCAGGAATTCTGAAATTTATTTCTTTTTTTACATAGAGATGCTCTCTCCAATTCCTTTTCCCCACAGGCCCACGTTTTTCAGTGGTCTAAGTGGATCTCTATTGTCTGTTTAAAAATAAAAAAATCAGTGATATAATCTAGATCTTGTTGATTCAGTTAGAAGGACCTTTTGCAGAGCTGTGAAGTCGGGGAGTTTATCTCTAGAATTCTAAGTGAAGGCAAAGAGGTCACCACTGGACATGAAATTAACCCCAGGACCACTTTTTCTTGTGTCTTCTAGCTCAATTTTGAAGACTGGTAATTCTTTGGTCTGCATCAGGAAATCGCAATAAGAGGCCTCATAAAGCACCCAGAAATTATTTTATGGTGAGACCTCAAGCAAACAGGGATGTGCATCTATGTGTTTTACTGTCCTACCTGCAAGCAAAGATATTAAGTACTCATTCATTGAAAACTGAGTCAAAATCCCTCTAAAGAGCTTTACGAAAATGTGTGCTCTTGAGATTTACCATCAAGCAAGTGTCCCCTCGTACGGGGTCTTGTAGCTACTTGACTAACACTGCCGGGTGCAAGGGCAAAAGCCATCCAACAGCTTAGCACCAGCGGAAATCTCTATGCTTCTTGCAGAACACATGATTTATGGAAACACACTGTGCTGTAGCTCTGCTGTGCATCCCTTGTACACAGGAATGTTCTCTTTACGGGCACCTGGCTTTGATGCAGTTGCTTTACAGCTGTGGGTCTGGTCCCAGAGCCCCCTCCTGTTCTGCTGCAGCCCTGGACGCCGGAGCACAGCTCCCGCCTGGGGTGCAGCTGTGCAGGATGCCGCCTCCTCCAAACTGTCTGTTCACCAAGTCCACTTTGGTCCTGGGGTAAGAGAAGTCACTCCTCCTTATCCACAAGGTCAGTAATAACCTCAGTAGATTCTTGTATTGCAACAGTGTGTAGAGATGAGGATTGCTAAGAGTACAAGCTGTGCAAACACAGACGAGGAAGAGGTTCCCTACCTCACACATCTTGGCTCCTTCTCGTGGTGACTGATGCACACAGACACGGGGCTGTCTCCATGCCTCAAATTTACTTACCTCCTTTTCTGAAGCTGTGTCTATTGAAACACCCAGCTCCAGATATATTCATATATATTTTGATATATGGTGATTGTAATCATTTGAACAGTTTAACCAGAACAGGGATGAACTGAGGTGTAAAGGAAGCGCGCCCTTCTGGCCAAGATAGAGCAGAGGAAATCTCTGCCATAACCGATGATAATGAACCCCACCAATTACTCAATTAAAGATAAACCCATCTTTAATCAAGAGAGTCAATTTAAAAGGCCTTTGGGATTTTTGAGAAGGATAAACTCCTAATCAGTGCAAAGGGAATTGCTCCTATTTATTCCAGGGTTGAGTTTGCCCCCAAATCTGCACATGCCTATCTTGAAAAAGAAAAACAATCATTAGGTTTTAATAAAGAACTTGTTCCTGGGGAAGTAGCGGGGAGGGACTGCAAGCACTTCCCCAGACAGTCTGGAGTTCATTAGTGCACTGATCGGGGAAGGCATGTAAAAAAAAAGTGCAGCCAGATGAATATTCCTTATTTAACCTCCAAACCAATAACTCAGGAGAAAGCAATTTCTTCTAAATCTGAGTTCCGGGTGACTGCCTTTTATCTGAGCTTCATTAAATTATTCCCATGCTCATTCTCATGGAATAGGCTGTTTGCTCCGGCAGCCATTGACTCCCTCAGATCATTTTGAACCCAAAATGTTCGGTTTTTCTGGGTAATGATCCATCCTCCATCCGGGGAAGTAGGGACTGGAGGAAGGTGTTTGTGCCTGGGTTGCAAGTTTGAGCTGAACTGCTCTTGTTTCCCTGGAGCCACCACCCCCAGAGGTCCATGTACTTGGGGCTGCTGCAGCTGCTACATCTCCAGCTGATTTGCTGCTCCTCGCCCGAGATGTCACATGCTGTCCTTGTCTCAGGTGTCTCAGCTCTGAGTCTGCTGGGAATAACACACAGGACCTTCTCCTGATCATAAATATTTTATCGTGGTGCTCTCTCCCTCAGGCAGCCAGGCCAAGAGCAGCTCCTTGCTCCTGGGCCCTGGCAGAGCAGTTGTTCCATCCATGCTGCCTCAGCAGTTGGGATGGGAAACTTCTGGTGTGGGATGTTAGGAAAGTTTGGCCTGGAAGAGCCCAGGACAGGGTGTCCTAGAGGAACAGCGCTGTCTCCTTGCTGTGCAGAGGTGCCCCCTGGCTGCAAGCGCTTCCTGGCCTCTGTGTGGTGGTGGTGACCAGCAGAGAGGGACCAGACTTAGTTACACCTCCCTGCCTTTGCCTGCAGGTGAGAGATATGCCAGGGTTTGTTGCCTGGCTCCTGGACGTGGAGTGCACTCTTTTGCCTGGTTTGTTTGAACTCCCCCTTGTCTTGCTTTCTCTCTCCTTCCTGGTTTGCTGCAGTCTTTTGGCAGAAAAGAGTCTGGTTTCGTGTCCATTTTGCACTGCCTCATATTAAGTCACGGATCTTGCCCTGGGCTTGATGAGCAATGTGTTTTCCAGGCTCTTGGAGGAGCTACGCAGCTTTCGGTTCCTTTTCCTGCTTTTCTCCCTGGTGGTGGGTAGGTTTGGGTGACTACAAGGGCTTCTGGCACCAGTGCTGCCTCCAGCCTAGTCGAGAGGCCCCATCAGGCTGCAGTAGCCCTGTTGTTTGCCCCAAGGGCAAGCCCCAAGGGTTTGCAGGGTCCTTGCTGTGGAAATGAGTCAGGGGTTCTGCCAGCACCCAAGGAGGACATTCTTCCTGTCCCACCACTTTCCTACAGACTTAACTCCACTGACAAGCAGCATCTCCTGCTTCTCACCAGAACAGGTGAGAGGAGAATCAGCTTAATCTCAAGAGACCCAATGTCATCTTATCATGTTCTCTAAATTATTCTGTCACACAATTATCTTGCATATCGTGTTTATCTCCTCCATAATGATCCGTACATTGTTCATCAATCAGCCTTATTTAGTAAATGTGCCACAGGTGGTTTAGCAACCAGAGCACTGGGGCTGAAATGACTGTGTTCCCTGAAGCCCCGTGCCTGAGTGCCGGAGAGAGCTGCCGGTGACTTTGAGAGGTGCCTGGGATACATGGGCATGAGGGCAAGGGGACACCTGCCAGCCCATTGTATCCAGCTCTGTCCGTCTGAGGTGCACCAGCTCCCTTGGGAGCAACAAATTTCAATTTTACATCAGATTATTCAGCTAAAGCTGGGGAAAATAAAATACTCTTTTCTCTCTAGGGGAATTAAAGAGTCTAGGTTATTTTGCCTTGGAAATATAAATCTACCTGCCTGGCTTACTCCTGCTTCAACAAAATTTGCATTTCAGTGGCTAACTGTAGAAAGCCAGTCTGCCAAGAGAAGTGCTCAGTACTTCTGGGAGGGCCAGGAGCTGAGCAATTGTAACAGCGAGTTGTTTTCCTCCTGTTTGCCAGTCCCCAAAACCCAGATCTTATTTTAGGAGTTAAGTTGAATCTGAACTCTTGGAAAACATATGGCACCAGTTCTGATTCCTGAGCACCTTTGGTAAGTTGGCTCGACATGACCTTCAGCTGCCTTTCCATTCCCACCAAGGAATGCCAAGTGTGGCCAGCAATTATGAGAAAAGGGAGAAGCATAAGGCTCGGGGAGAACAGCTCTGGCCAGTTTAATAAATCAGCACGATTCTTGCCTTAGCAGCAGTCTACTTGGCTCTGCAGGACCACCCATTTCTTCAGGAGCCCTTCTCTGGAGCACGTGTAGTTCAGAAGGAGACCTCACCAATAGCTCTAGTTTCTCAGCACTGAGCAATATACAAATTATGAGAAGACGCCTTGAAAGAAATGAATGATGAAAGAAATGAATAAAGAGTTAATGAGTCTTAAAGAAGCTGTAAAGTTGTGCACAGAAATCAGACTGGGAAGGTTTGCCAGTACATTTATTTGGCTAAACCCACAGATCAAGATTAACTGACAGGCTTCAGGGACACAAACAAAACAATGTTACTATGGGGCCAGCAGCCTGTCTTGCCATTTGTGCCGTGCACGTCAGCACGGTATA
>NW_010584167.1:316620-394172 GCF_000705375.1 Tinamus guttatus | reverse complement strand
ATTCCCATCTCAATCCAAGATAAAGAGAAAGCTTGTTACAACCCCTGCTTCAAAACATTGGCAAAGCCTTTCATACCCCTCAGTGATTACTCTCATAAACATTTCTACAGCACCAGGCAAAATATCTGCCTGCCTATAGTAACAAATCCATGTATGGAAAGTCAACTCAATTTGAGATAAAAAAATCTGTGTTAAGGAGGATTGGGTCTTCACCAAGTAATTATTTATGAGATGCATCTGTGGGTCGAGCTTAGCTGTATTTGGGTGAAAACAGTTTAAATGCAGTTCAAAAGGCAGCAGGATCGTTAGGCTAGCGTTATTGTGGGTGTGCTGTGTGTGTTTTGGGGGGAGAGGGGGTGGTGGTGTGAAGCCTTAATCCTTTGGAGTAGGTGTTAGCAGTTGTTTTGGGGGGTTTCTGTGTAGTACAAGAGTGTTATTGCTGTGTGATTGCAGAATGAGTAGGAGCTGCTCTCTCCTGCTGGTTCCTGTTGCTGCCCTCCCAGCTGTGTTTGTTGTCCTGGATATTTGCAGAATCTGAGTGCAAGTGCTGTGAGCTTTTGGTAGACAGAGAATCCTGAGCTCTAGACTAACCTTTGTGCTTGTGAGCTGAAGTAGAGTGTATCTGAGGGACTGATTTATATGAGAAAGTGGAGAGAAATGGTGGGTTGTGTTTCCCCTGTTTCCCAGCCTGACAGTTGCTTTGGGTCTCACAGCCCTTCTGAGGAATGAAACAATTAATGTATTCCCCAGCACTCCTGTTCCTGCAGGATAGTCACCATCTTAAAGATGCCTGCCCTGAAATCACAGGCTAATACTCTGCCTGACTAAACCCTAAAAATCTGGTGCTGATAGATAAAAATAATTGAGAATGATCATTTATTTTGAGACATCAGTAACTTCAACAGAGCTATTTGGACTGTTCTGAGCTGTTCTGAGTAGCTCAGCTACTCAGAAAATGTCAAGTGTGTTTTTTGTTATTGTTGTTGTTGGGTTGGTTTTTTGTGTGTGTCAAATGGCTGATCTTGCTCAGCCTGAAAGCTCCTACCTTTCTGAGGGAGGCTCCTTGGGGGTCAAGTTTTTCTGGAGTAGAAATCCACTAGTGGATATGTCTGATGGGGAGTCAAGGTGACTGAAGCTCTTTGTGGGACTATGTGAAGAGGTAACATTGAGGAGTTTTGGATCCAGCCTGAATTCTATGACTACCTTTGGGAGCTTGGACTGGTTGCTCTTTCTCCTTGGCACTGTCCCTATCACCTGGTCTGGATTCCTGGACCAGTCTTGCAGGAGATAAGAAGACAATAGGAGAGCACCTTAGAAGCCTTAGGTTGGTCTTCCTATTTGCTCCTTCAAGCTACCTGGACCACCTCAACCCTCTGGGGTTTCTTCCTGCAGGCACAAGTCAACCAAAAGCCAAGGAGCAGGACGCTATGAGGTCCATCTCCATAGAGTCTGCCACTGTCCCCAGGGCAGCTGCAGCATCCAGCTGTGCACACAGAGCCAGGTGGCACGCTGGAGCTGGGACTTATAGGCAGCATCCCAGAGGGGCTGGCTTTTCTTTGGAGCTTTTCTTTTAGCGGGTAGATTACCCTCTGTTGCTTTTTTTTTTTTTTTTTTTCCCCCCCCCCTGTTGGCTAAGTCACTTGGTCAGACAGCCCTCAGTTTGGAGGCAGCTCAGCAAGAGAGGTGGAAGTGAGTCTGTCTGTGAAGGGGTCAGTGCTCACTGGGGTCAGATGCTGTTGCCTTAGGGATGGGTACTTGAGGGGCTATAAGTAGATCTCAGAGCATCTCCCTCTCTCTAATTTTCCTTTCCTGTCTGTTATTTAATAAAGCCAGTGAGGGGGAGGAAGATGATGATAACTTTACTTTTATCTCTAATTCTGTGACTGCCATATAAGCTGGTATTTGAGAAGTCACTGAATATAGGGTAGAATTGGTTCTACAATAATAATAACTTGTTTTCCCTCTTAGAAAATAAATCTGGTCTTTACTTGAAAAATTTAACTGTTGCTGGCAGTCAATCAGCCAGCACACTTTGGGCTTTGAGTACTTGATTAGAATAACTTTAAGGAAAATTGCCTTCCTGAATCAAGTAAGGATCCATTAACCTGATGAAACAGAGTTTGCTTATCTGAGAGGTTATGACTCAAAACACGAACTGGCCTGAATAAGATGAGGCCCCTTCTATAATGGCACAGAGACAGAAAGTAATAAAAACACCATCTGTCATGTCTAGTCAATCAGATCTAGTATAAGAGAGAAATTATCCCTCTGACTTTACCATTATTAGATTGTCTGTTTGTTAACAATGGGAAGTGTCAGGAATGCTGAAAACTGTTTTTATTGCCTCAGATTATTTCTACATGTCTTTATCTTGGAGAAAATTAATATTAATCTGAATCTGCACAGCAGAGAAGTATTTCTAGATGAATACAGTGCTAAGGCATTCTGTACTGAGTCTATTTAGTGATTTATTGTTTGAGGTAAAACAGAATGAAAGATGAGGAAAAAGTGCCATGTACACTTTGCTTCTGTGAATGATTTTTCCTCTAAACAAATCTCGTGCAAGTTGCTGAGCACTTAGACTTATTGAAGTCAATTGAATATATACACATACACCTCTTGAGTGGCTGGCTGCCTCTGAAAGGACTGGTGTGTCTGTGTCCCCGTGGCCTTGAGACAGCAAGAGGTCATGTGAAAGGGGACTGCTTTTCTTAGCAAGGTTTTATTGAAGCTAGTTAAGTGTGGTCATAAACGGGTTTCTCCACATTTGAATACTAACATGTTCCCCTCTCTTTACTGAGGGCTGTGCAGGAGCATGTGGGGACATCTAACAGCACATCTAAGAGCAAGATGTGTCAGCTGTGGGCACAGGAGGTGGAAGGAGCTGTGGAAAATCTCACTTTGCCAACACCACTGCTGACCAGCTGGATGGAAACACCAGCCTTGCTTGTCAGAGCACCTCAGATGAAACTGTGTTGATAGTTTGATAGTTATAGCTGACCTGAATTGGCAGGTCTTTCCTGTCACTGAGCACTTTCCTGCTGTTGGCATATACTGTACTGCCTCACAGCCCTTTTGTACCATTCCCATCTTGCCAGAGCAGCCGGTGAGTTTTTTTCCTGCTTGCAAGGTAGGATCCTCTCAGGGCCATAGGTTGAAGTGTTGCAATTACTGCAGCCTGCACTCCACCAGATCTGGGCACTTTGCTTTGATGCAGATGAGATAAGTTGCTGATGAGTAATAAATGTGAAGTATAACCAGATCAATAGCTAATAGCTCACCACAGGAGGGTATTGGAAATCTGTGAAGGGCTTGTGTGCTTACAATGCATGAGTAACTGCTTAGAAATGGATTAGGAAAATGGAAGAGCTGGAGGTTATTGTGGTAACCTGAGGAGTGAACGTGGCCTAATTTGACTTCATTGAATGCTCCACCATTGGAACAGGACACATAGTCTGAGCTCGTGTCTGCAATTACTCAAAGGCATTGGAGGTGCAGCAACGCTCTGCTGGTTTGCAGCACAGCAGGTGCAGTGGGAGCCGCGTTCACCATTGCCCTCTACCTGGGGAAGTGCCCTGGCTGCTGCGTGGCAGATTCGGCACGGCTCTGTGCCAGGGAGACGTTGCCTATCCCTGTGAGAAATACCCCTTTGCTCAGGGCAGCTGTTTACACGAATGGAGCATGCAGAGTATTTGCAGGGATTCAACCCCATGCTGAGGCAGGAGGGATGTTGTTTCTGGGGAAGCAGAAGCAAGAAACATTTGCTGTGGAGGATGGCACCTAGCCCCAATCCCATGGACATGAGGTGGGTTGGCGGTCACGCAGTTCCTAGAAGTGCATCTCTGAGGAGGAAGCGTGAAGAGGCCCGTATAAATTCTTCCTCCCATGCAAGTATAACTGTGCCATTCCTCCACAAGTCAAGCTGGATTTGGCATGAGTACTAGTGGAGAGCAGACTCCACAATATGGTCAGGGCAGGATGAATTATACTACGAAGTGTCAGGTTTTCTGGAGACCCAAAGGATGTATATTCAGACCAACATTAAAAAAAAAAAAAAAAGAAAAGGAAAAAAAAAATGAGGTGGGGAGAAGAAAAGCCCCCTGATTTTCTGCCTTTTCCTCTGTGACCTGAGGCAGAGAGGGCCCTTGTGCTCATGCTTCCCATTGGAGCTGGTGAGAGTTACCAGCATTTACCACCTTGACAAATCGATCCCTGCTACTGCGTGGGGGCTGAAGAGGATGGATGGCACTGCAAGCTCGTTATGAAAACACAGGGAGTTAATGAGACTTGGATGAGCCCCTGGTTTGCCTGGCTTTTGCTGTGGCAATGGAGGGAGCTGTTCAGGGAGGATCTGATTAAAATTGCGGTAGGAGTGACAGTCCCTAGATTGCAGCAGGGCAAGTCTGCCTGTGTTTAGACATGGGAGAAGTCACTTGCAAAGCTGCAGTCAATCTGGATCAGATCTACAGCTTTTTCCATCAGAACAGAAATATTCTGGGCTTTACATATTACCTGACCTGGCAGCCTGCCCTAGTAAAACACTGATTACACAACTGCAATCTAGCTTAAGCTGCAGACAATCAGCTGTGTGCTGATATACAGTGAAAATACCTCTTTGTTATGGCAGAGATTCAAAATTGTCTGCGTAGCATGTTTTCTCCCAGTACAGGGAAACCTGTAAAGAATAAAACAGGTTATTTGTTGTGAGTGCATGCAAAAAAATTCTCCACTGTAATAATATCTTCTACAAGGCTCTCCCAGGGCTGTATCCGGATTAGTGAAAGAAACCCCTCACCCCAGATGGGAGATCAGTGCTGCTCGGTTCTCATTTTATGTCCAGTGGAGCTAGGGCTAGGGGACTTCACAGATTTGCTTGAGGTGCCTGGCAAGTAGCGGAGGCAGGAGTGAACCCAGCGGTGCTGCTGCAGCGTCCTGTGGCCAGGGTGCTCCCCTGTGCTCCCCAGCAGCCTCCCGGAGCTGGGCATCCCTGCGAGCTGCCTGCGGAGAAGGGCTGAGTTAGAGGCTTCCTGCGTTTCCTTTTGCCAGCTGCATCTTGCTCAAGGATAGCCGAGCAGTGAGTAGAAGCGGCTCTTAACTCTGAGGCTGGGTGGGAGAGGGCAGGGCACAGGACTCCCCACCAGGAAAAAGCTCCTGACTAGCTGAGAGGGCAGCACAGAAAGGAAAATTTGCAAGTCCGTGTGTGCCCCCGAGGCAGGAGGGAGCATGGAGGGGAGAGCAGTGCATCCAAGACCTGACTGAGATGCTGATGTGACTATTTTTTTCACAAGATGCAACATCCTTCTCAGTAGCTGTGCTGTCCTTCAGAGCTTGTGACAGAGTAAATCAGTGTCTAGCTTTTCTCTGCCATGACAATATTACAGGCAGGTCAGCTTGAAGGATAGACTGCTGGGCTGCCACGTGGGAGGCTTCAGTGGATGCTGAGTTCATTAGGTTGGTTTTACCCACTTTTTCCCTTCTCTGAAGTGGAGATGCAGATACCTGCTTGTGAAATGCCCTGGGACCTGGTACTGAAAGGCACCATGTAAGATTCTGGTTCTGATATCAGCAGGGAGGAAATGTTCTGAGGACACCAAACAGTCCTCAAGCGCTTTTCTGAAGTCCTGCCCACCACATCTGTCTTCTCTTTCCAGCTGCAGGGGCCTCCCAGAGTCTCACTCTGTGATGGCAAATTTCCAGCCTCAGCCCCAGACAAATGGCTGGGATCGACTTTCAGATTTTTGTTTTCATGCCAATTCTGTTACTCAGGTTTCAAACAAGGTGTTCAGGTAATACCTGAGCCGGATAGCTATGTCGTTGAGTATGTGGGTGACACACCTTGTTTGTTAGAAACATTAAAAAATGTTAAGAATTTGTCGTTTACACCCTCATGGTTCACATTCCCTTTTTGTTCTTAACCCCTCTCTCTCCTTTTCTTCATCTTTTTTTCCCTTTCCCAGAGCACACTCTGTTGCTAACTTCCATACTACTGTTTCATGTAGGTATGAAGCTATTTTTTTTCCAGCCAGGAACTGTCTCAGAATTGAGCTGCATTCCAAAAATGCTTTGGAAAGAAGCTAAAGGGACACAAGAGAATCGCCCCAAGGACCCAATGCGTTCCACCCATCCAGATTGCCTGAGGCACCTGGGTGTCCCTTTTCTCTTGGTCTAGAATCCACTGAAATCAGTACTCCGGTGTTACCAGTAAGCTCTGAGCTGGGACATGATACCCTCTCCTATAATGGGAAGTGTAACTTAGAATTAGAGGAAAGAATAGCTGGAAGAGAGTTTAAAAGGCCTTTAAAAGACTGAGCCTGTCTCCTTACCAAGAGCATGAATAGTTAAATTATTCCTGACTTTCCATGTGATGTTAGCCCTCCTTGGTATTTGCTTGCTATTAATCAGTGGTCTGTTCTGAAAGACCACAGATCTTATTCCAGAGCCAGCTCTCAATTTATGCAGTGATTTGGCTGTAGTCCCATTATGATAGCCTAGAAAATAACTTATAGTTATGGTTGTACATTGTTTGTGCTTGATTTTATTCATTTCCTGCCTTGGCTGATCAGCTCTGACTTTTCTTGTGTTTTGTTTGAATATTCACTCCAATGAGGAGAAATATCCTGTTTTTTTTTTTTTCCATGCTTTGACATTCTCTAAAAGGGCCTTTCCTGATATGTTTCTTTTCCTCCTAACCTTCTAACAGAAGTCACAAGTATTACCAAGTAAAGCAGTTTATTCTTCCCAATAACTGTTCTCCCTCCAGCTTTTCTTCTTTATTGCACTGTCTAGGCTATAGTACCCATACTTCCCTCCTGCTTCCTTTTCACAGGATTGCCCGTTGTCTAATGCTGCTCGCTTTGCCATGCTGTGCTTGGTACTATATGTGGTACACCTACTGATAATACAACTAATACTCTGGATCCTGGCCATGCATCCTCTACATCTGGATTTTAATCCTTCTAACCATCTATCTTCAAAGTATTTTGCGAGAGGAGCCTGGTCTTTTGTAGCCATAATTAAAGTTGCAGTTTTGCTTCAATGTTCCTTTCACAAGCCACTTCACAATGTGCTCTCTTCTTTTTTAGAGTTGTCTGTGTTCTTCTGTTCACATCTGCCAGTGCATCCCATGTTGCTGTCAAACAACAACTCCCCATCTGCAGGAGTGAATTCCTCACTTTATTTTTTGGAGTGTGGCCTGAGATCAGTTTAGACCACTTACTTTGCACATGTAACTAGCTATTGCTACATGTGTCTTTTCACCATAAAGCTCACATGTCTCTTCATGTTTCCTTAGTACATCTTTCTAGTCCACTTGTCTTGTTCACTGGAGTCAACCTTCGTTCAGCGAATAGCAGAATTCACTGGGAATTGCATATCTGTTTGTTACTTCAAGTGCACATGGGGTAATGAGGAGAAAAGGAGAGATATGGGGCCATGGAGCAGGTAGGACAGGATTTTTGGCACAGTGTAGGGTGGAAGAAGATGTAGGTGACCTCAGAGCCATGACGTGTGTGACAGACCCCATTTGGTCCACTGACAAATACACATTTTCACTACAAGTCATTGCTCTATCTGCTGAACATGCCTGGGGCTTTCCCGCATGGAGGAGATGTCTTGCAGCCTCTCTGAAAGGAAGTCCCTGCAGTTTGGAGGCAATGAGGGGAGTTGGGAAGCAGGAAGAAATAAACAGCAGAATTGGGGCAGAAAAAATGTTGATTCTCCTCCAGGCAGCTGGTGACTTTAAGGTGAAAGGGGCCTGGGAGAACTGCATTTCAATGCAGTGTCCTCATTCCTGCATGATACAGGAAAACCCTCCATTTGAAGTCAGTCTGTGCAAAGGTGCTGAAATCTTGTTTCTCTTCACAGTCTTAACTACTATCAGATGCATGTAGTTACAGCCAACTCTAAATCTGGTGTACAACGTCACAAGTCAGTCAGCGTTTATGGGCAGCTGTTGATCATAGGTCCAGTGCTTGTTCTCATCCAGAAATGGTAATTTTATTGATACAAAGTGATTCCTCAAGAACTTTCATGAAAGATGCAGTGCAGCCTTAGTGCAAGATGGTGTTTCAGGAGGAAGGTGGCTTCTCTGTGTTTTGGAATTAAGTGGAGGTGACCTCAGTGGGACTTCGAGATCAAAACTAAATGAAGTTTAACTATTTTAATTGGTGATGAAAGGTTTGCTATTGTGAAGTGAAACATTAACGACGAGTGAGAGAAAGCCAGGATTGCTGAACGAGGTTCAACTTCAAGTACCACGGAGCTGGGTGTCTCCCGGTGCGGAGGGAAGCGCAGGCATGGCAGAGAAGGATGGCATGCTGCAAACTGCACAGGAAACTCAAGATGGTGAGAGATTTTATTTTATTTATTTTTTAGCCCTTTTTTTTGCTAATCATAGAAGAAACTGAAGGCAAAAAGACCCTAGAAGAGACAAGTTTATCTCCAATTGCTAAAGCTTGAGTAGTGCCCGTGTGGCACAGATGTAGGTACTTGATCCCGTTAATGGTGTTAATGTAACTACCTTTACAAGCTTAAATCTATAAAGGCTAGTGGCACTGGATAGAGTAAAGATGAAGGGCTGAAGACTTCTGGCATCTTTTCCTGGTCATTGAAGTGATTTGATAGTAGTTTTGTTAAATTACTTTGAAACAAATCTGACAATAATGTAAACTGGTCTTGGTCTGTCTAAATTGGTTAAGCTGTGTTCTTTCATGTAATTGAAGAAAGGAGATAAATAAGCCAGTAGGGACCTGCAGAGGCTATCTTGTCCACCCAAGGCCAGGTCATTGAGCCCAAGTATTATTGGCCAACATTTATCTAGTTTCTTATAACCTTATCTTGGAAGGAGACAAAGTGAAGAGGAACAAAACAAAGATACAGCAGAAGGACTGTGAAAGTATGGGCAGTGTATTCAAATAAGACGCAGGAGAAAGAGACCAGTGTGTCTGAACTGAAAATCAGGAAGGAATTCTATCACAAATGACAGATATAAATGAACAGAACAAATGACTATAAACAGATTAATTTGTACAGCACTGTAGCAGGAAGCAGTGAGAGTCGGAGGACTGTGAGTGCAAAGGGAGAATGCAGATTGTTTTCCTGTGGGTTTGGGGATCTGAAAAAATACATAAATGATGAACTGAAAGTCATAGAATAATGTATTCATGGTGGCTCCTGGCTATGCATGACATCTGGTAGCTGAATATTACATCTAAGCATGAATCATCATGCAGATTCCCCACTTGCATAAAAGACGACCTGGAAAGGAAGAAGTCTTAAAGGCAGCAGTTCTTGCTCTAACATTTACCTGTTGAAGTTGTTTAGCACATGATTTTCATAGAAATTCAGGAGGGAAAACTTCAGAAGGGCACCTCATCCATCTGTCTGCTCTGGGACAAGAGCCAATGTATTTAGCCTGCGCCTGATATGTTCTTAACAGATACCAGGGGTTCCCCAGACACTGCAGCTCCAGCCCCACAGCATCAGTTCCAGTCCTCAGCTGTCCTTGCCGAGAGGGAATTGGGCCAAAAGAGGCCCCAGATCTTCTTTGTTGAAAATTAAGTCTGTTCTTATCTTATCCTTAATGAAAACACAGAATAGTTGGTTTCTTAGCCAAATAGCCTTGGATTTTGTAAAATATTATCACCACCCTTGTTGTATCTCCCCTTGTTTCCTCTTTTCTAGACCAGTAAAAATACAGATCTTCAAGTTGTTGTCTTTGCCCAAGTTTTCTAGACTTTTGTTCATTCTTTTCACTCTCCTCTGGGCTCTGATGTCTTAAAGCTTGGGGTCACAAGGTGGACATAATGTTCACCATCTGCAATTCCAAACAGCATCCGTGTTAGTGGATCTTTTTTGTGGCAAAAAAAAAAAAAAGAAACAAAAAGAAACAAACAAATCAAAACAGAAGACCTTTTTCTCATGGATTTGAAGGGTGAGCCACCCTGCCCTGCTCCCTTGTGGTGGTAGTTTTCCTATCAGTGGTTGAATCCACAGCTCATCTAGCTGTTGCACCACTTACCATGCCACCACAGAATGAAAGGATAGCTTGACAGTGCCTTTTTTTTTTTTTTTTTTTAGTTCAAAATGGGTGTTTTGTAATCCTTATTCTCCTACTGGTGCTTAGGGGGATTATTTGATCAAGTATTTTCCAGCTACAGAAACTGGGCTGAGGGGTTTAGCATTCCCTGGGTTGTCCTGGACTGCCTTTTTAAGGACAGTGGCGATGCTTATCCTGCATCTGCCTTTCACAAGGGTAGTGGTTCAATAATTACTGTCACTACTTGAAGGTGAACTTCATCAAGCCTTAATGATTTGAACACCTTTGAGGTATCTAAATATTCTTTAGGTTGTTTTTTGTCTTGTTCTCACACATATTCCTAGCAGTCCGTGTTACTGATGCTAAGTATTTGGTTTCAATTAAGCTTTTTTTGTGACCACTGAGACAAAAATGATGCAACTTTTCTGACTTTCCTGAATGAGCTTTTGTTTGCTCGTTTTTCTAGTTCAAATAAGACTTTCATTTTCCTTTATTTTTCTCCAATGTTGACATTATTTCTAACACCTTTTCTCTTTGCTTTTGTGTCCTCTGCCAGCAGTAATTCATTTTTTTTCCTTAGCTTTTCAGTTTCTACTGCTCCATGATCTATTTATTTATAGTTATCTTCAGAAATGCCACCTTATTTTCATTTGTGGTACAATTCCTTCCTGATTTCCAGCCCAGCCACAGAAATCACTTTCTAGCAAGCCTTGTTCAGAATTCATTTGTGTCTGAGCTGCTTGTAGATTTATTCTCCTTAACTTGTTCTCGCTGTTTGCCATGAGTTACCATTTATTACCAGCCATTTGAATCCCTTTGTGCTTCCTGTCTGGATATGTCTTCTGGTGGCCAACGACCTAACCATCTCTGCAGTGTATTTGATTAGTAGTATGCTAATCCCTCTGACTGATATGTTTTTTTATCTACTGGCAGTAAGTAAATCTTTAGCTGATATGAAACACGGGGCTGTGTACATAAATGTAGCTGCAGGATGCTGAAAGTATTAATCGCCTTAATATGTGCCAGAGCACGTGAGGGAGTGTGGAGAGCAATTCTGCTTCCTCTGGGCATTCTGCAACATCACAAGTCCTTATCCAAGTGTTGCCGTGGTCCTGTTAGCAATAACTGAAGCCAACTTAAACTGTGATGTGAGCAAAGGCCTCTTCCATAGAATTTCAGGTGCAGACCTGGTGCCCATGATGCCTAAGCACCGGCAGCGACTCAGTACTGGAGCTAGTGCTGAGTTTATAGTCTCTTGTACCAACTGCATATTCTGGGCATGGTCTTTACCTTTGCTAAGAAGAGAAGTGAGAAATATTTGGTAACCTTCTCTGGACTTCTTTCAACCTTTTTTCAGCCTTCTAAAAGCTGAATAAAAGGGGGAAACAACCTGCCCTGCAAATACTGCAGAGCCACGGCCCCCAGGGTGGTTACTGGGAAAGTTGTGGATTTTGCTCCCTTATTGTGCCTGGTGCTGAACGGATTACTGGTAAAGAGCTCCTCTACCTCCAGGGGAAGGGCAGGGGGAGGAGGGACAGCAGGGGGACTGCAGGGAGCTGCGTCCTCCATGTAGCTGCACTGAGAATCCCAGGGCTCCCAGGCCAGAGGAGACGAGACCCTTTGGATGTAGGGTGAGGACGCAGCGGTTGCTCAGATGCTGGCTGAGCGCTCTGGATGAAGCCGTGCTCTGGGAAAAGGCAAGGTCACGCTGGGAGCTTGGTGTGGGAGCGTATTTTGGGTCACTTCACTCCTGAAATAGGAAACGATTTAACTCAGCGCAGGCGTCTGTGCCGCCCTGATGTGTGAGGGCTTGGCGTGATGAGCGTCTCGGTGCTGACAACTCAGGCTGGGAGTGTGGTTTGCAGTGGAGGGAGATTCTGGCAGTCCCTGCAGAATAAACCTGTCGCTGCTGTACAGGGTGGGAGATGCACGCTTTGCTCCTGAATCTGCAGGCTTCAGAGGTGTCTGGGACCCAGGGTTTTTATTCAGCTCGCATCTGTTCAGTGTGCAGCTCTGTGCAGAGCTGATGCACGTAGGATAGCTGGGGACATGCCAAGCAAACAGCAGGGCCATGCCACAAAGTACTGGCAGCCCCATCCTTGAGTGATTTAGACTGCACTCCCTTGCTCTTGAACTCTGCAGTCGCCTTTCATGGTAGCACCTCCCTCCCCCTTCTGCCCTGGCACAGCAATGTGCTCAATTAGGGTTAACTCAAACTGAATCAAACTTCATGCCTGAGGTTGGAAATCTTCCCAGTCAACTCACCACGGCCACATAGCATGGTGGGAGACAAGGCGAGAGGGGAGATGAACGCTTTTCAGAGAAATGAATCCAAGGAAACTTTGTTCACTTTTATTTCTGCAGGAGATGATCCCCCCAAAGGAGATTTTCCTGTTCAGAAAAAATCCCCGGTGAGTGTTACAGCTGGTTTCCTTTGCTTTGCTTTCTGCTCAGCTTGCTCTAAACATTGCAAGATCTTTCTGTTCCTTCCTCTGCTGTGCTCTGGCTAGAGACAAACACCCTTTTTTGCAGAGGGGTGGAATAAGCATTAACAACTCAAGGCAAAAATCCCTCCATTAACCTGATTAAGTTAAGAAAGGGCAGCTTAAAGGGGAAAAAATGAGCTGTCCGAGTCTTTAGGGGAAAAAACGGTTTTGATTGCTGCCTTTTTCCGGAGTGCCCCTTTCCTTGTGGGACAGCTTCTCTGAAGCCAAGGGGGATGTTGTATGTGGGAGGGAGGGAGTTGGCCTGTCTGCTTAGTTTGATCAGACCCACCAGGGAAGGGTCTCCAGATGCTGCTAAGCCGAGGAAAGGACAGGAATTGAGGAAGAGCCACTGACACGTGTGTACCAGAGCCCTCCCATAGTGCCGGAGACTCAGGCTTAAATCTTTGGCTGGGATTTAAAGACAGATTGAAAGCCAGATTCATCTGAATGTTTCTTGATTTGTGGCTTTGATGCTTGTGCAGATTTTTCAGGCTAATTCTCATCGAGTGGTTGACCCCTAAACATTGTACAGTGTCTGAACGTTGGGGAGAAAAGGGCCTGTTTTGTATGTGCTCTGCCTTGCAGGACAATACTGTGATACTTTTTCTTATTGCCCTCAGCCAGTTATGGCATTAGCAAGTCCAATATTTAGCTCACGGTTTTAAGTACTGTGCAGGCACTAACTCTAGGGTAACCAGAGCTCCTGTGAAGTACATGGATTTAGTCCTGTTTTCATAGAAAGTATTGCTTCTTTCCCTTTTCCTGTGTGATAGCAGGTAGATGATAACCAAATCAGAGAATCGTTTTGCAGCTAGCCAACAAGGAGAGGTGAAAGCAAACATCTGCAGCTGGCACTTTGAATGACCTTTCTTCTTTTCAAAGACACAGACTGTCAACTTCCACAGTATCTTTAAGAGCTGCATAATCCTGCAGATCCTGGGCCCTCAGTGATAGCTAAGCCCAGCAGAGTACCTGTGTGCTCGTGCATCCAGGCTCAGCCTCTTTGCTTTTGCTGGGGCTCTCTGCTGAGCAAGGTCCTCCTCTGTGAAAGCGAGCGGACTGCACCGGGCTGGCCTCATGGATGAAAGCTGCCCGCTTTTGGATGCCCAGCCAGGCCACAGGCAGGTCAGTGATACCCCCAAGAGAATACATGAATGTTTCTGCATATGCTGGTGCCAAATGGAAGAATTCCTGCCGTAAATCCCTTACTGTGCGCCATGTTAGGAAGCAGTGGCTCAAGGTGCTGACTCACGCGTGGGCACGGTTACTGGGAAGAGCTGCTGCCTCCAGCTTTCCTTCCCTAGCTGGCTCCTGCTCTTCCACTGAGGGTGTCCATCCCAGAGAAAGGATGGCTGGAATGTGGCACCACGGAGCTTTCTGTAACCGCAGGTCACAACCTGACATGGGACACCCTGAACTGCTGCAGCTGAATCCCCCAAGGCTTGTGTGTCAGAGTGCAGAGACTTGGCCCTGTGGGTTTGAACATTACACTCTGCATCTCAGCTAAATGTTATTAAATATCACAGGTATAATAGCAAGGTCTGTGAAAGTGAGGAATAAAAACATAGCTGTTGCAGTTTTTTACTTCCACAATCAAAAATACCTCCAAATACACCCAGGAAACACAATACATCTCTTACAGCTTTTTTTTTTAGCTCAATTACCAAGAACTTGTTGGAGAAGAAGATTCTGTGTCTGTTTGTGCACTTACAGCTTGTGTATGCCACCATTTTGAGGCTGGTCTAAAAGCAGGAAGCCCTAGTGCAGTTTCCAAGGAATGCCACCCTGTGCTATAGGGCATGATGGTTTCAGAGTAAATAATAAAGAGGATAATTGCATATTAACCCAAGCAAAGCAAGAACGCCAAGGGTTGCTTAATAAAAAGGCATCTCATACATAGTGAAATATGCATTGGAAAAAGAACAAAAATATTTGTTTTTAGAAATGTTGGGTTAAATTATGGAAGGGTCTTTTGGGCTTTTGTTTTGTTTTCTTTGTGGACAACCAGTCTCTTCTCTTTCATGGTTCTTGTGTATTCTCGGGCAAGACAACAGTGCTAAGCTAAAATCCTGTAACCTTGAGGCCATTCCTTTGGAGATCCAAATAAGTTCAGATATCTTGATGGTGGAATAAACCTGAATGAACACGTCTGTTTTGGTATCTGCATTTAGGACTCTGGGAAGAAATACAATAATTCATTATTTCTGACACCAGGAGCAGAAATGTATGTGAAGAGTTCATCAGACTTTTTTTTTACACAGATTTAAGTAGGATTCATTCATACAGTGGCCAGTCTCGAAGATGTTTGATGGGCCCCATCCATGTTTTGTTTTGGTTTTGATTAATAAGGGGAATTATCCGAAGATGTGACAATGTTCTTGGAATAAGAGAGGAGGGACGTAACTTGGAATGGGGTGAAGCACAACCGGCCAGTGCTCTGCCTCAGGGAGCTGTGATGCATTTTGGAGCAATTGAGTTCCAGAGATTGAGGGCAATTATCCTAGGGGAAGAAGCAGATTCAGGTGCAGCAGGGAGCAGTACCCTGGACTCTATGATCTGCTGAGGTAAGGTCTTGTACTAGGAGAAGCAGCAGTCACAAGGCAGCAGGCAGTAGATTTACGTCCAAAGTGCACAAGAAAGGCATCTGAAGGCATTTTTGCATCTCAGTGGGTTTTCACATTGCGACAGAGAGGCTACAATGACCAAAAAAAAAAAAACAGGCAGAGAGGTAGTTAGGGAGCTGTGGGCTGCTGGGATTTGGCTGGGGCTCATTTCTGCTGCTGGGGCATTGGAGTATATGTTGCTAGGTGAAGGCTTTCATAAAACTGATATATTCTGGTTTGTTTCTTACAGAAACTCTGTGGCTCCAACTACCCCCTGAGCATCGCTTTCATTGTGGTGAACGAGTTCTGTGAGCGCTTCTCCTACTATGGCATGAGAGGTATGTGCCCCGTGTCTGGGAAGTGACTTCTATCCCTGGGTTTCTGTGCACGCTGGTCTGGTGTCCCAGGGTTGTGCTATGTGCGAGTTCATTGTTTTTCAAAGGCCTTTGTTAAATTGGTATTTTTGGGATGCAGGCATGAACAATGTGCCCTAACATTGAGACTAGCCCTACTTCGGGCAGAAGTTTGAATTAGACACCTACAAATGCCCCTTATTTATTTATTTATTTATGATTTTGTGTCTTGAATCTCATTTTCCTGTGCCTGATGTCTTTCATAGCTGCATGAAATCATTGCATCTGAAAACTGAATCATACAGGCCTGTAACTTGTAAATAGAAAATATGCATAAGCAAAGCTACAGGTTAGGGTAAGATAAGCTAGCAGAAATCTTTTCCGGCTATGTATAAGTGTATATGGCTGATATCCTATATCTCACAGAATCACTGAATGGTTGAGGTTGGAAGGGTCCTCTAGAGATCATCTAGTCCAACCCCTCTGCACAAGCAGGGACACCCAGCGCACATGGCACAGCGTGGCATCCAGACGGATTTGGAAAATCTCCAGAGAAGGAGACTCCACAACCTCTCTGGGCAGCCTGTTCCAGGGCTCTGACACCCTCACAGTAAAGAAGTTCTTCCTCATATGGAGATGGAGCTTCCTGTATTTCATTTTGTACCCATTACCTCTTGTCTCATTTGAAATTTTTCTGTGTCAGGATGCTGGGGTCAGGTCTGAAAGCACAGATCTTTCCACAGCAGTGCCTATAGCTGCTAGACAAGTCGGATGTATGTTAATTATCTGATGTGGTTTGCTTGTTTTCTTTTAGCTGTTCTGACACTGTATTTCGTCAGCTTCTTCCACTGGGATGAGAATCTCTCCACCTCTGTGTACCATGCCTTTTCTGCTCTCTGTTATTTCACGCCTGTCATTGGAGCCATCATGGCAGACTCATGGATGGGGAAATACAAGTAAGTAAGGGCGACTCTACACCGTGCTGTCTTCACGAGGCCGGTGCTAAGTGGGCTCCTTGTTCTCAAGCTGGCTCCTTTAGCTCAGGGTCTAGCAAAGACACACCTTCTAAAGTCAGCTCCTCTCTGTTAATGAACAACAGTTTTGTTTGCTCATGCTATTCTGAGCTCCTCTTTCATCCAGGAATTGATGTGGGACAACATAATTTGTATAAAGTGTCACGAGCACGCCTTTTCTCTACACTTCTTTCCTTACATGCCTTTAAGGTGAAGTGTAGGGTCATTGCAGCAGAAATCAGATGTAAGCAATCAAAACCCTTGGCTTGCCAAGATCTGCTGCTGAAACAGATTCAAAGAAGGTGAGGAAAAGTATAATCTTCTGGATCTAGCAGTTTCAGGTGAAGATGCCACTAAGCCCACTTGGTTTTTCCCTGCATAGGGTGTGTGTGAGTACATTCTTTTTTACCCTGAGGAAAGTCAGCTGGGTTCACTCAAATCATCTCCCTCAGCACATAACCAGGTATATTCTTCCTGATTGTATTTGAGGTTTCTCCCTTACGCTAGTAAATTGTGGGTTCATCATTTGCCACAAAGAATCATGGTGAGCACCTGGATAGAGGACTGCTCTTGGCCCTGTCTATTCACTGCCTGAGGAGTCTTGCTATCTGAGTGAGGAAGTGCAGCTGAACCTGTCTCCCTAGAAATAAACACATCTGGCAACATGACTCTCCACATGAAAAACCAAACCAGAAAACCTCTCTCCCACAGGAAGTTCTGAGGGATTACTTATGTTCTTTTTCCCTTTTGCTTCATACTCAATTTCAGTCATTCTCCTGTCCTTGTAAATGAAAAATTACATGTTTTTTTTTAAATTATTCAAGGTCCTGTAGCCGTGTTTATTGCAATTTGAGAATATCTGATCTTGCAGCATGGTGATGTGAGATGATAAATTTGCATGCTCACTTCTGTGCATTATGCATCAAAAAGAATTCCCTTAGAAGTTGTCCCTCCAGCTTTGTGGGTGGCAGCTTTTGCTGGAGTAGCTGGGACTTGCTAATATTAAGCACAGGATAACAGATTAGCAGGGTTTTTAGGAGTGCTCCCTTGTGGCTCTGAATTAGCTGTTCCAGCCAAGACTTGGATGCATTCAGGGCTGCTTGTGTACTTAATAGTACATAGAGCTCATTTTAGAGCATCCAGTGCCTCCATTCTAAGAAGTCCCTCCATTTCCTCTGTGTGTGTCTGTGCTGCTCCTAAATACATAGGTATGTGATAATCCTGAAGATGATAAGGAATTGAGTACATTCAAGGGCTTCTTTTCTCCTCCACCAAGATGAGGGGACAAACAGATAAGCTCAATAATAATTCAAAGGTACTTGACATCTGAAATAGTCTCACAGGGGATCCGCGCTCCTAATCTGAATGTGTTGGTCAGTGGGTTGAGTGTGGGCCTCAGTCCTTATAGATACCTTACAAACTAAGGATTTATTTAGGCACATGCTAGAAAATACCAGTTATTAGTAATCTGAAAACGAAGTTGGATATGAATAGAACCCTTCTATTCGCAGCCTTCCATGCATGATGGGCTGGATCATTGTTAGTTTGCTCTGCATAGCAGATGAAGGCAGGGGCTATCCCTCCTTCTTCTTAATCTGAACCTATTTGCCTATCTCTTTCTTCCAACGTGTTCAGTGTCGACACAAAAGAATTATAGCTGCATGCAGTATCAGGTGTGCAGACAAAGCTGTTCCTTGTGCATCTGCCAAGTAGACCTGCAGTATCAGGAAACACAGGCACACTCTGTTTTCAGATCCTACATCACCCAGCACCTTCAGTCACTGCTGTTTGCTCTCCTCACAGGACGATCATCTACCTCTCCATTGTGTATGTCGTTGGCCATCTGATAAAGTCAGTCGGTGCCATTCCATCCCTAGGGAACGAGGTCGTCCATGTGTAAGTAGCTGTTGAAGCTGCAATGCAGTTGTGATGGTAGTTGGTTTTCCCTGTGCTGTCAGTTGTTTCATCACCATCGGGTGAGCAGTTTGGGGGTTGCTTTTATCAGGGAAGGGCTTGGGATATTTGGGTAAGAGTGGAAGAAGGAAATTGGAAGCTAGAGTATGAATGCAGCAGGAAACCACCACAAAGACTTTGAACCCTTTGAGAAAGGGACATCTGATTGTCCCTCTCTCCTACATCATGTGACTGGAGTTTGGTCTTCCCTATCCAGCTGCCTGTACCAGGTTCCTTCATCCTGCTCTTCCCTCAAAATCCACCTTTGTTTCTTCCCTGGCAGTGCTACCCACCTCAGCACCTCTGTGCATGGGAGGACAAAAAAGCCTGTAGAAGATACAACATGATCCATAACAGAGGAATGATTCATCTTACCTCTAGGCTACTACCCTTCTTGCCTTCTAGATTCATGATACCATTGTCAAGTTCAGTTCCCCAGCTGGCATCTCTGAAACCACCAAAGTGTTTTGGCTTAGGTGGCCACAGTTCTGAAAATGTGAATACTGAGGCAGGAGCGCCTCTCATTTACAGAACAGCTTCCTGATGTCCCAGATTTGGCCAGTCTGACTTGACACTCCTGTTCCCTACAGAAATTATTTTTAAGGCCTGGAATGTGATTTTGAGGAGCACTTGGAGGTATAAAGCACCCAAAAATTATGCTAATCCAAGCACTCTGGAAATCCTATAGGCAGTCTCTTTTTTTCTTTCTCTTTTCCCCATTTTGATCTCTGCAGGCTTTTGTTTTCATATGAATCAAAAATACAAAAATAATCCCCAAAATAATCCCCCAAATGAATACAAAAATACAAAAAATAAGAGGTGTTTGATCTGTGTTGTCTGATAGGACCTCAGAGCAGCAAAAAGCTGAGAAAAACTGTTTTATTAATTGACTGGTATCCAATTGTTTTTCATGCTTAGCTTGGCTCTCATCATTGCCTGTGTGCAAAAGGCAGTTCTGATACTGAGAAATCATGGCTGAATGACACGAAATATGCTCTCCTAAGTACTGTAAAGGTTCTGCAATGGTGATATTTTTGTTCTTGCATGAAGGGTCCTGTCTATGACTGGTCTGTTTTTGATCGCCCTTGGAACAGGAGGTATCAAGCCCTGTGTCTCTGCATTTGGTGGGGACCAGTTTGAAGAAGAACATGTAAGATTTCTTTTCTTTCCTAAAATCTGAAGAGTCCGGTTATTTTGTGAGGATATTTGTGATCAAATATTGTAATAGAATAAGAAAAAAAGCATAGATAGAGTGCTTCGTAGGATGGTTTTTATGAGACTTAAGCGAATCAGGATGGCTCAGGAAGGGAAATGACAAGACAGATATTACATTAGGGTAGATATGTCGTAATTTCATTAAATAATCTAAATGCAAATTGGACGTTGGAGTGTTTGGAAAATGCTGTACAACATTAAACATGGAAACATGGAAAGGTAACTACTTCAGAGCCAGTTTAATAGAGGTGATAATGCACTGCAATGCAATATAGTGAATGAAAGATGAAATTTTATTGTCATTTGCTGTACTTTCTTGGGAAGTTTCCCTCAAAACAGTGAGTAGTAATAATCTGTATCTTAAATGTTGTTCAGATAGAACTATAGGAAATTCTAGCATTTCGAATGTAGTTCCAGTACCAAATGCAGCCAAAGGTTGAAATATGTTGTTTTCACAGAATAGTTTTGAAGAATTGCGGTTTGCACTTGGCTATTTATTTATTTATTTAAGTTAAGCTTTTTTTGGAGTGCATCCACTGAATTGTAGTCCAGGTGTTTCATGTCCTCATTCTCCATCATAAACACTTGGCCCACATCTGACTTTCATGTCTTGTAAGATGCCAAACTCAGAGCTCCCCTTGTGCAACACAGGGATGAGATGGTACTTGAAGGAACGAAGAGGGCCAGGAGGTACTACTGCAGCTCAGACAAGGAAATACTTTAAAATTGACTTGAAATTAGATGGCTTGATTTATGTTAATCTAATACATATATAAAAATTCCATTTTTCTCAATGAATAATATTCAAATCAACTTCTGTGCAACTTCTGTACATGACATAGGTCTTCAAATATGTAAGAGGCCACTACAAGGAAGGCAATAATTGTTCCAGTCTGTCGTGAGTAGGTTTAATTCAAGAAGAATTATTTAGGATGAACAGTAGACTTTCCAATAGTAATTCCAGGGAAATCCTATACTAGACTGAGACTGTTTGAAGTCTCCAACAGTGGAGGTATTGAAGGACTAATGGTCCAGCAGGGTTGTTTGTACCTTGGACAAGGGATGGCCTCTGGGAGTAGGAGCGAGGTGTTGTCTTTTGCAATGCTCCAGTCAGCATTTAGAAAGTGAATAAAATAGACTAGAATCTTGTTTCAAAATTTGGAAATTTGTGGTTTTTGCACCTGAGCTCTGTGATACTGAAGCCATGCAGCTGGCAACTAAGATATCCTAAGCAGAAACCAAGCAGGGATGTTTGACAGCCGCTCGCTCTGAGCAGCCCCAGGTGCAGGAATGTCCAGCCTGTGCATCAGAGGATGCTGCAGCAGCAGGAGCAGGCTCAGCTGGTGGTCCCAGCCTCCTTGGCTGGCGCAGCCCTCAGTTCAGTGCTGTTCTGCACTCCAGGAACGTGCCCTGTGTGTGGAAGCACCAGTAGCTGTCCCAAAAGGATTGCCACAGGTGTTACAGCAGCCCTTTCAGAAGTACTGTTTTTGTGAATACTAATGATTAATAATGTTTATCCAACATCTTTCAATTAACAGCTAATTACAATATGATAATATGTACTACTTATCTTCTGAGTGTTTTGCAGACTTCAGCTAATGAATCTCACCACCCCAGTCAGGCACATAAGTGTTATTATCCCAGCCATGCCACCATATCTGAATTACCTGCGGTTCTCTACCCATTCTCCTGTGTTCAAACTGCACTTCTCCAACAAACTTACCAAATGCTAAAGCTCAAATATTTACCTGTATGCTGCCTTCATGAGAAATTAATTTAGAAAAAGAAAATTGCTAACAGACTTCTGAGGAAGACAGTGTTCTACTCCATTCAATCTTTACAGAGTTGAAAACTTTTATTTTACCATTTGGAATTGACTTACTGTTTGAAAATTACTGACTTTACCTCTCAAGAAAAAAAAATACCATGTGCTAGGAAATTTAAGTTTTCAAAATGGTAATGAGAAGATAATGATTTTTAAAGAATGAAATGTTTAGGGCCAACCAAAATTTTTCTTCCCTTCAGAGTTGTTTGAGGGGAAGTCATTATGTTTTTCATATCTTGTCCTACTGGAAGTGGAAAAAGTTACTATAATCCCAATTAAAAGAATTTATTTCTTCTTGAGTTTTCAGGATACTAATGAACTTCATCTAAATCATTAAGTGCACAGGCTTACTTGTTCCACCTGGAAACGAGAGATGTGGTAGTACTGAAAAAAAAATATATAAATATATAAAAAGACTTAATATAATTTTAATATATAAATATAAAATACAATATGTTACATATTAAAATTTATATAGTGTGTATATGTGTACATATCCATATAAAAAAAATAAAACTGGTTCTGCATATTCCCACATAGAGACGAATTTAGATTTTGAGCTAAATGAACACCACAGTGTGTTTTTCTTTAAAATGCTTTATGGATGTAATATCCTTGGAGCTGCTGCTTTGAGAACAGCACTACTGCAAACAGTGATGGAGACCACTGGTTCAGTTTTTCAGCAGGAGGTCAGATAGGGAAAATGGATTTTTCTGCAGGAGATTTCTAAGCATCTTTGTCTATAGGATTAGTAGTTCAGGCTAAAAATGCCTGAATAGAGTAATATTTGCAATATGTTATAGAAATTCACAGGCTGCTGTGCATATTAATTAAGGACCAAAGCTGCTTTCAAACAATGTGATATGGTTTTTAAGGTACTCAATAGCTCTTTTTCTTTGTTTCTTTATTTTCCTGTTGCCATGGAGATCAGGATTATCCTGTATGGTACCTTTTCTCAAATTAGCTAATCCAAATCATGTTATTAATGTATGCCTGCTCCAAAGATTAAGAAAGCAACCAGGGAATTCTTTTTTTTTTTTTTCCCTTCCTTCAATCAGTGCAACTTGCAAGCAGCTGGGTCATTACTTTTGTACTCAATTCTGCTTCTCTGACCATTTTTTCCCATAACTGAAATCCGTAAATATGTGAAACAAGATGCCCCAAATTCTTTATATATCACTGTCCTCTTATTTTACCAACCTGTTGCTTTTGGTAACTGTTGCTCTAGACTTCCTCATGCCCAGAGCTGTGTTCTTGAATCCTTGTCTGCTTATGGAAATTTGAAGTTGTTCAGATAGACAGGACTGCAGATATGGCATGGGAATGGGGCTAGGAGAGAGCAGGGTTGAGACCACCTTGACACCACCTCTAGCAAGTCATGGCAGTGCCACACCAGGACTGGGGGGTTTGCTGAGGTGTTTCTTTAGATTTCTTTATTATGTTGGTCATAGAACTATACTTTATTCTACTATTATTAGCTCAGTGTGGCAATGGAAAATACAGGTAATCCAAAAGATCAGCATGCTCAGAAAAGGAGTTTTGAAGATAATAAAGACACAGTGCTGTTTGCTATTAACCATGGGAGCAAGCCACCAGGTTAACTTATAAAATAAAGGCTTACTAGTACTTTAATCCAGGATAAATAATTTATAAGTAATATATGGATTAGTTTGTCTGGGGATGAAGGTTTGAAACATTTGTAATGGCCCAGAGCCCAGGTTGACAGGTCTTCATTGCTCTGCTGGGGCCCGACAGAAGAGCCCTCGCCCAGCACAGGGACGGTCAGTGGTGGCAGCGATGGTGATGGGAGCTCTCGGAGGTCTCACCCTCCCTGTCCCAGGACCCACATCATAAGGGGCATAGGAAAAGCCCTTCCAGTGAGCTCCTTCTTGTCTTTCTTCCCTTGTAGTCATGCTCTGCTGACTAAGAGGCTTCTTGCCATAGCAGGTAGCAGCATATGTGTGTGTCCCAAATAAATCCTGTAAGCAAGGAGAGCTGTCTGTAGAGCACCCTCATACATTGCTCCTGCTAAGAGGACCAGACTTCGCATAGAAGTCCTTGATTCTTTTCGAACTATGAATTATGCAGGAGGAAATCAGATCAGCAGGGATCCTTTGTCTTTATCAGTTGTAATTTGTTATAGCATTGGTTGAATTCTCAACTCTTTCTCTAAGAGTTAGTCCCTCCATTATGCCCTTGATTGGTCCTGATGGAATTAATTTACCCTATTATTTTGAGATTGGCTGGTCTCATCTTGGTAATCTCTCACCTGACAAATCTTTCTCGTGTTTACTGTCCTCTCTCATCTATGCCACCAGTACCAACTTCTCACAGTGTACAGGTTTCTTTTTCTGCACTGGAGGAAAGAAGGGGAAAAAGGAGCTTAGACATGGAAACAAATGATGGGCTTGTCAAGCTGCGCCAAATCGGATTGAATTAGGTGACAGAGGATCTGAATCATGCTACTTGTTCTGAATAAGTAAATGCTTTTCCCCCTTCCAATTCCACAGCATTCTCAAAGCAGTGACTTTTCCTCTGAAATGCTGAAAAGCCCCGAAGCGCTTCTCAAGTAACGTGAGCTGATTTGTGTGAGCATTTACCATCACCTGAACGCCAGCTTGTTTGCTTAACATTTTATGCACTGCGTGTCAATATTTACCCAGCCTTCCTAACAAGAGAATTGATACTGTTCAATTTGCAAGCCCAACACTGTGCATTAGCCGTGACATTGATATTGTCTTCTCTTGTTTTAGACATCGGAGAGAAGCAAGTTTTTTTCCGTCTTCTATTTGTCCATTAATGCTGGAAGTCTGATCTCCACGTTTGTTACTCCTGTATTGAGAGGTCAGTGTTGATTTAGAATAAATTATAATTTAGCTGCCCTCTGACTAGTGTGCTGTGCATAGTTAGGCTCTTATGACAACTGAATGACAGAAACTACATTATTTCTGGAGTGCCCAGTGTGTTGCATTTACGCCTTGTTAATCCTGTGTAGCAGCATAACAGATTCATAGGTATACCAGCATATGAGGTGCACAAACCACATTCCCAGCCGTATTTCAAAGCTCACTTGAATTGTAGAATTAAAAATGAAGAGTCCTGTGTGCTCTAATGCTCCTCCCGGCCAGCGCAAGGTTGTTCCTTGGTCTTGCCTGCAGGTAACCTCTGCAGGGGGGCCGATTCCTGCTCTTCTGAGCAGGCGTTCAGGCTGAATTCACTTAGCAGGGCCTGTTTCGGAGTCCTGCTCTTTCCAGAATGCTGCTGACTGCCACAGGGCTCTGTTTTGCACCCAGGTTTGTCTGCTTGGCTCCAGTTGCAAGTCCGCAGCCCTGAGGAGCAAGCCCAGGAGACAAAAGCCTAGGCCTGTGCCCCACTTAGAGCCTGCTTTGCATTCTGACCACTTGCACAGACCCTTTTAGTCCCTAGCTTTGCTGCACTCGCTTCATTGTACTGCAGCACCACAAGCCAAGGAGACTGGCACACTTTAAATACAGACCTGTGGACAGGAGGAGGGCAGCGGCCTGTAGGCAAAGGGGACAGGGACAAGGTAGCTTTCATGCTCAGCAACACTTTTTTTTTCATTCCTTCTGAAGGCCACTAGGAAGTTTGCTCTGTTCAGCATGGCCATTTTAACAGGCTGTTCATTTCACATGGCAGTGGGCAATTGTACTTCTCTTGCCTTTATGCCAAAGCACCCAGGCAAAGACAACCTCTCTCTCTCTTGCTCTTCCTTTTACCAATGTCCTCATGTCCTCATGTCCATATTCTGCTGAGAAGGGGCTGTTGCTAAATGTAATTCATGGGTGGATGAAAATCTGGTCCCATTTGGACATCAAAGTCTGTGCCAATGCAGTGTGACGATAAACTAGTTGCAACATGGAAATGGGGTGAAGTGGATGTGAAGAGAGAAAGATTTCTGCAAAGTATGAAAGCTTTTTTTGGAAGAACAAGAAATGCAGTTCATAGACATTTGGCAGAAATGTGGAATATATATCTTTTAGCTACAGAAATCCAACAGTTTTAGTTCACATTGCACATCAAAAGTTCAGTGTGTCCATAACATTTTGCTGCCAGCTTTGGGTTTGTATTTCAGCTAACTCACTGAAAATGGGCAAATGAAAGCTATGCATGCACACAGCTACACGACTGACCGTGACTGCCCAGGGACAACAAATAGTAAAAACTAAAGTTTCATGAGTTGCTTTCCTGTTAACCATGTGGGCTTATTTTAGCTGTATTTATTTGCTTTTGCTCCATTGCCAATGCATTAGTTTGTAATCACTGGCACACAGACACAGATTTCACTGCTGAATTGCTTTTTGCAACTCTTCTAAATTCACATAGTGTGAGAACTGAGCTGGGCCAAGAAACACAGGGTTTCAGAGCACGCACAGTTAACCGTAGAGCTCAGATCAATCAGAGGCACAGTCTAAAATCCTGGCTTCCTGGTTGCTCACAATATCATAAGATCTGATGTCTGGGGAAGACTAGCTCTAGTGAGGTTGGAAAGGTGCAGAGAAAGACAACTGAGGAAATTGGAGCATTAAGTCTAATGCTGCACTCCCTCTTACCCTAGAGTAGGGAAACTGGCCTCATCTTGGCTACTATAAGCTGATATGAAAACAGATTCAGTATTTTAGCTCAATAATTCATGCAGCTGGCACAAATAGTGCAGAAATACTGCATTGATATTTAGATTTAGTCAAGTCCACAGTGATCCCAGATTCTTATTTAACGAGGTAGGAAGGCTGGGGTTTTGTTTTTTTCTTTCTTGTGCATTTATGGTTCCCATCATTTCTTCTACCTATTCGTCTGCTCTTCCCCTCTTCCCGCTACCAGTCTCATCGATATCCCATTATCAGCTGCTGCTGCTGGCACATACCAACCCGGCCTCCAAATTGTCTCCATCAAGGGAGGACAACTGTTTCAAGGAGATTCAATTCACAGCGTCAAGCACCAGCAAAGAAGATTTAAAACCAGTGGAAGTGACTGATTAGGGGAAGTAAATCTAAGGTCCAGGTAACATAAGTCTGACCGTAATGGGCTGCTTTTATTTCTGCCTCCTTTTTAGGGGATGTGAAATGCTTTGGAGAGGATTGTTACGCACTGGCTTTTGGTGTCCCAGCAGCACTGATGGTGTTAGCCCTTGGTAAGTGGAAACTATAGCGCTTGGAATAGTAGTCATCCATTTGGGAGTGCATGGGGAGATAAGGAGATGCACAAATTCACCAGCTCTGTATGGAGAGTGTGGATGTGAAACTCGGGGTTTCAAGGTCATTGAATAATGGCAATATTTTAGAACTACTGACTTAGAGTAACCAATTGCCACCCTGGCTAACGTGTTTCTCCAGCACAGGTGGTAATGTTAATCTTGTCTCCTCAAGTCTCTGATCTGCTTCCACTGTAGTCAAAGTCTGGTGTTGTAATAAGATAATTCAGGACAACAAAGAAATCCTTCTAGTGCATTTAGGATATGGCCATCCTGCAGTCCTATATCATGGCATTGGTAAGGGAGTTTTCTGGTGTTTTGTGATACTTTTCCTGTGCTACAGAACAAGGGGGAGGCACCAAAATGATTCTCCTAATATTTTGCAGCTTTGCCTGTGAACAGGTTTGGCCTTTGAGCTGCAATCTGAGCTGTCCCTGAAGTCCCGCAATTTACAGGACTCCACATGCGCTTTGTAGCTTGAAACCATCCTTAATGCCTCAGATGTTTCCTTCCGATTTTTTTTGCCACACACAAATCCCAAAAGAGAAAGCTGAAAGAGACGTTGCTTTATTCTGAGCTGTCTCAGTTCGCTTGGCTCAAGTCGTACTCACAGCTACAGTGACAGCTTATTATTATGTTACAGGAATGAGCCTTTATTGCCCAAGTATCAAGTGGCAACCACAGTCACTGTATTTCCTAAGGTGGCATCTTAAAGTACTGTTTCTCCTTCAACCCCTATCAAACACCTTGTAGTTTCCATATTCCTGTTATTCCTTGGTAGCCAATACAGAGGACACCCCGTTAGCCTCAGTTTTACTAAAGCGACTGAGGGGAGCAGCCCCCTTATTACACTGCATTTGGGAGGGTTTGACACAGCATGGCCTGAGTTCTTATTCAACTTCTTAGCTTAACTGAGAGACCAAGCAATTGGGTGATTTCACCCATAGTACCTGCAATTTGAAAAGTTGTTCCCCCACGGAATGTAAATGTTGCCTTTTGCTCTCAGACTTCCCTGAGAGAGAAGGATCAGGACCCAGCAGAAATGCAATTGACTCATAGCTAATGTTGCAGAAATTATTTTAAAAAAAGTGTTTGGTCATGAGCATGGGAAGCTTCTCATTTCTGATGTGGTTTGTTCATATCAGTTTAAGACAGACAGGCTCTTCCTGCACCGTTGTGTGATGAATGTTTCCAGTGAGGTAGCTGTTGCCCAGGGTAAAATGGACATGTAAATATTGCAGTTTCAGTGTGGGCATCAATCGAAATGTGTTTTCAGCTGGTGTCCTGCTGCCAGATTCCACATTCTGCCTGGCAGAGCAGCTTCGTGTTCTTTTGTGACATGTTAAAATGCCCTTGGAAATGATTTCTTTGACTATGTGAGCAGCATGCAGAACTGCAGAAAAATACCCTTCCCATCCTGACCGCCGTCCCTGTGATGCTGGAAAGTGAGGATAGGTCTAGAGGAAGAATGGAAGTTTTACAGAGCAAGATTTCCTGTGTTTCTTCAGTTTCTGACAGTTGGATGAGGATTGATACTGTCAAATCTCAAATACCAAAGCTGGTGCTAGAACATCAGTACTCACTGAAGTCAGTGGCATCCCCAGAGGATATTTCAAGACAGCTCATGGGTTGCCATTTGGAGGCACCAACTGCTCTACATGGAGACGCTAGAAATTACGTGGTGCAGTTATGCACTCCGATTTTGTACAAGGATCTTTGAGGGATTCACCAAAACAGACTTCAGCAGCCACTCTGATAGTTTTGCAAGTTAAAATTGGACACCAAGGGTCATCTTTGTAGTAGGAGAAGAGAAATGATGAATCCTCTCCAGTCACCTGCGTTAGGTCAGAAATGTCTACTGCTCCTCGTTGGCTGTGGGCTGACGCTGGACACCTGGATTAGCTTAAAGTTCTGGGGTTGGGCCTGATAGAGCCCAATCTCAGGTTCTGTGGAACTTCTTGATGTTAATGTCTCTGTAATTGAAATGCAGGCAAAGGCTCTCAAAAAGCAGGACAAAATGTCTGTAATCAGATAGCTCCATCCACGACAGAGCTTTGAAGGCTTCCTCTAGTGCTCTCTGTGCTTTGAGGGAGAGAAACAAGACAAAACAGTATCTTAAAATTTACATTCCTTTATAGAAGCCAAAAAAGGTAATTTCTGTTAATGCCAGTGTGTGATGCAGTGACCTTTGTGAACTAGATTGATAGTGCCCGCCGAAATATATGTGAGATGCAAATATGCAGAGTCCAGGTTGGATCTGGATTCCTTCTCACATAGTGCAATGATTCAGAATTGGTTTCCAACACTGATACAATACATTAGATGCAGCAATTAAACATAGATTATTCAATAATTTAAGCCTATAAAAATCAGAAATGAGAGGATTTTCAAAACATTAATTCCCAGTGCAAATCAGATGTGGAGATGCCCCTTCTTTCAGAGCAGATCATGAGAAGATGACAGTGACTACCTGAGGATCCCACAGTCTCTTGCAGAATGTTGCATTTTACTCCATCTGAAGGCATTAATTGGAATCCTATATGTTTATTCTGCCTGAAGAAAGAACAAGCTTGTAAGCCCCAGGGGAGAGGATTTGTGTTGAATACAGGGTGGGTGTGGGTGGTCCTCCACAGGAACCAGTACCCAATTAAGCCCGTAGTCACATGAATTCCCATTTGGATTATAATATTTTTCAGTTGTGTTCATTGCTGGAAGTGGACTGTACAGAAAAACACCACCACAAGGGAACGTCTTACTTGAAGTGTGCAAATGCATTGGAGTAAGTGCATGCCGTTCCCTTCCTTTTCATGCATGACTCTGAGGCTGCAGGTCAGAAAGGTGAATTTGAAGTTAGAATTCTTCTCTGTGTTGCTCCTGGGTATCTTTTGATGAGCTGTGAGAAATAAGGAACACATGTAGCACTCAGTTTGTCCTTCCTTCAGTATTTTGAATGTTTTTTTTTTACTTTTTGAATTGTTCTGCTGATGTGAGCAGAACCACTACTTGGGGGGTGCTGCTGATAACTGAACTGACAGGAAAATTCAGAAACCGACAAGAGTATTAGAAATATGGTTCAGATCCTTTTTTTCAGTTGAATAACTTACTGAAGTTTATCAGTTCAGGAGACAGTAATAGTATGCATTCCCATTAAGCACATTCAGCATGTTAATGTAAATGAAAGAGACACCTGCTGAAGTCACATTATAGCCTTATCAATTATCTTTCATAGTGTGTGAGCTGAATACAGCATTTGAAAAAATACCCTCTCAGCGTTAGGTGGGTAATAACATTTCTCTTCGAGCAAGCTGCTGCAAACAGCAGATGTTTACTCTTTGACTATGTCAATGCTAGTGACAGGCTGAGGTTTTACTTTTCTTGATGCTTGTGTGAGGCAGCCGCTCTTTTTGCCAGGGTCTGTTCAATGTCTGGAGTGCACAGCACAAGCAAACCGGTTACATATGTGGTGTCACTTGATTTCTCCTGCAGTGAGAAACCAACATGAAAGATGGTGTAGGATTGAGTGAGACATGGTCCACAGCAGGTATATACAAAGAAAGACCTATAGAACAAGAAAGAAATGTGAATTCTGAATTTGATTTTGCTGGGGCTAATGAGGCATTTATTCCCTAGCACAGTGGTCAATCCAAAAGGCACCTTTCAGAAAATAAAAGAAGATTTTTCAAAGCTTTATCATGTGGCAAACTTTAAATTAAGCAAGAAACAGTCTTTGGGGGGCAATGTTAGATCTGTCTTTGAAAGACAAGCACATGAGGTAGTTCTTTCCCATATTTACTCAACCAATGTCACAGAAATTGGATGGTCATAAAGGGTCCAATCCTGCCCATACAGATATCATCAGTGTCCAGCAAAACCCCCACAATTATTTGGAACTACTTATGCCTGGGGACTGGGTGGGCAGCCTTGATTTGGAAGTGTGATGGCCTCTGAAAGGCAAAGAAAATAGTTAAATTAGGTGGCACACATGCAGGAGTTATTTGTTTTTCCTCCCTAGTTTGCTATCAAAAACCGGCTGAAAAACCGCTCCCATGAGATTCCGAAGAGGGATCACTGGCTCGACTGGGCATCAGAAAAATACTCAGTAAGTAATACCTTGCCTGACAAGTGCTTAGTGGAAGGGGGAAGGAGGGCAGAAGACATAAAACTGGCCTTCCCACATGGCAGGCCATTTCTCAGATACACTTTGCCTCTCCATTCCCACATCTGTACTCTCCTGACCCTTAATGGACAATTTAGGTGGTGCATTGAAATGCTGAAATGCAAATATGTCTGGTATCATGAATACGTGCAATGAAAAATTGCCCTGTGACTCTCCAGAAAGAAATAGGAGCTCTCCTGCTTTGTAGCTTCATGTTGTTATTGGTTCTTCAACCCCATCTTGCCTTTTTCCCTTTGTAGAAAAAACTGATCGCTGAGGTTAAAATGGTGACACGTGTTCTCTTCCTGTTCATACCACTGCCGATGTTCTGGGCCCTGTTTGATCAACAGGTACAGTACAGTGCACCATGGGCTGTGCTTCCAGGCAGGGCTAGCACCCACTGTGCCAGGCTCACCCAATTCTCCTGACACCACAGTGTCTTGGGGACACAGAGCTGTACACTTCAACCAAGCATCCACAGGCTTGTTGAGACAGTACCTACCATCACTGCTGGTCCTGCCTTCCCAGTCCTGCTTGGTTTCTGGTATGGGAGGTTGAGGAGAAAATGTGTGCCAGGTCCTCTGACAGGAGATAAAGGCATTAAAGAGAAGGGAAGAGGGAAGGGGAAATAAGACCTCCAGTATGGTTGTCATCTTTGTCCCCAGGTTTTCTAGACCCATAGCACGTCCTAAACTGTTCACAGATGTCTGTTTTCTTCTCAGGGATCCAGGTGGACTTTGCAAGCCACGAAGATGAATGCAGATTTTGTAAGTACTTAATATCACCAGGGATGATAAAACTAGTAACATCACTGCTCTTATTTTTTAAAAGGAGACTTGCAATACCAAGAGCTTCTACTTAATGAGCCTGTATGAGTCGCACTTCTGGTGATTAGAAGAGAAAAGCTCTAGGTGGCCATATGGAGTTCATCACAGCAAATCTTGGCAAGGAATGAGGACTGGGGAGCCATCAACAGCCTGCAAAGTTGGGAGTGCTTAAGCATTGGCAACTAGTCACTCTATGACCTTGAGTGAGCTACTTATCAGCTCAGGTAGGGTTTCCAGCCTGCTACCCCCACCGAAGACAGGGAAGTCAGAGGAAGTTCACGCAGCCGTTACGAGGTGCAATTAGAGCTGTTGTAGCTGTGTGCTTCTGCTGCAGCATAGCTGGTGCTACATTAATGAAGCCTCCAGCAGTCGGCAGGAATCCTGTGTAAAGACTTGAGATGTGGTGGGGATTAATTAGTTAGTAGCCATAAAGTACTTCAAAGATGTGAGTAGCAAATGGTACAAGATGAAGTGACAGATAAATGTGGATGAGCTGTCTGCCTAAAGGTTTCTCCAAACAGGGCCTGTTTCCAGACGTATGTGTTTTAATTGGCCATCTGGGTCTTACCTGTGGATGCTCATGCCACTCTTTAGGGTTATAAATGCCTGTTTTACACTTTAAATCCCCCAGTGTGAGCCCTTCTATGTTACTCCCATTAGATGTTGGACTCTCAGCATGTGATACTCATTAAGATTAATTAATTCAAATGAGGCATGAAAAAGATTACACCTTGAGTCATATTTTATCCACCTCATAAAGAAAAAAACGATGGAAGTTCATGTAGTCTTTGTGATGTATATCTAGAAACTTTGTTGTGTGCTGTTGTGCTAGCATGCATTTAGTGATCTATTAACAAAGCATTTAAGAATTACCAGAAGTTGCTTATTAAACTCTCCATGGTGGAGAAGGAAACTGTTTTGTTTCGGTCATATCAGCTTGAATGGATTTTTGGCATGTGTTTCAGTCTGATTCCCTTTCTACAATCATTGGGAATTTCCCTAATCCAGGAAGGTCAGAATTAAGTGTAACATTAAGGTGATTCTTCCATTAGACTTACTGAGGTTTATGTTTGCAAAATTCCCCTTTCTTTCCTTTTCCAGCTGAAGTGCTCAGCGAGAGTGGCCAGTTAACAATTAATGATTTAGGGTGAGACAGGAGGTTTGCAGGCTTCTTGCCTAATGCTGTGTTTGTACAGTGTGCACAAAGTGGCACAAGGAGAGGGAATTTGCCTCATCTTTTTAATTGTGAGGCTTCTTTGCTGTGCCCTATGCTTTCTGCTCCTCCAGGAGGCCGCGGCTGGCAGAGACAGACAGCAATTTTATATTCAGCTCAGGACAAGCCTGCCAGAGAGGAGACAAACCCCCACAGTGCTTTCTCAGAAAGATGTTACCTCCTTCCTATTTTTCCCCCTTTCTCCTAATCCTAATTTAAAATGAAAAGCACTGTTTGCAGTTCAGGCAAGCACCAGACTCCTCCTGGAGACAGTTGACCTTGTCTCTTTTGTTGAGCTGGGATTCCCCCATCCATCCCCATTGACCTTGCCTGGTCATGGAGCTAAGCACACCAGCATGAGGATGAGGCAGCCCGTATGGTTTCAAGAACTGTTGGATTAATCTGAGAAGTGGAATAGGTGACCAAAATCCAAAGCTTATTTTGGTGCCTGTGGATGGAAGAAAGGAGGAAAGAGGTGTTTTCAACAGCCCACTGACACAGGGTAGTGTTTTGCTATCCTTTTGAGGTTTGGCAGCCAAATGTCAACACACCTTAGAAGGTTCTGAAGTTTGAGAGCAGTCACTTGGACTCTTCTTATGGTAGAAGCAGAGAGGGAAGAACTTCTAAATGCACATCCTGGCTTGGACTCCAATGTGGCTATTCCTATTCACCTAGTTCAGGGGAGATCCAACTTGAAAGAGGGGTCTTAGTATCTGTGATAGGCTGTGTCCCAGCTGCCATGCATCAAGAGCTTCCTTCTGCAAAATGATTCCCATCACACACTGTCCTTAGACAACAAGGGTCGAGAACACAATATTAGCTACTAAAGCCAACACAAAGCATCTGAAGAAACCATTTCTGCTGCTAAGGCCTTTACTGTGGGCTGTTTGCTTATCTGCCATCAACCATATACACTGTTATTTTATGATGTTTATGAATCATTTGGCTTGTCTTTTTGTTTCAGGGGATATATGTCCTTCAGCCTGACCAAATGCAGGTAAAAGATACTGTAGGGTAGGAAATAACTCTTAGAATATTTTTCCCTCTCTTTCTTGTTTTTTTTGTGGATCCAATGTCCTTTCTTGGCTATTTTTGAAGGTCAGGGCAGTGCTCCCTCTGACTCATGTGGACTCTGTGCTATCTTTTACTAGCTGTTGCACAGTTAGCTGTGGGGATTCAGAAGTCCCTATGGATGTCCTAACATAGAACTTGAATCCTGCGGTTTAATGAAGAGGTGCAGGGGGATATAAACTGCATCTCCTTGGACCAGAAGCAGAACTGGGCCACCAAGTTTCAGATTAGGACATGTCACCACAACAGGGCTTCAAACAATACCGGTGTCTGGAATGAACAAATTGCATCTCCTTTTAATAGATCCCTGTGCTGAGGTGAGCATTGTACCTTCATCCCTTCCTGCAGGGCAGGTAAAACCTTGAAGTCTCCAAGACTGTAACATTGTCACAGTTGATTACATTTTTTATTCTGAACGGTTCTGGAGAAATTAGAAGCTGTTCAGTTCCCTGACATCTTCTTCAAAACTGAGACTGAATAACCCTGTCTGCTTGTTTTCCCCAAGTCACTCTTGCATTTTTCTTGCTCTCCCACTGTTGGCTGGCAGGCAGGTTCTGCCCTCCTGGGAGAAATGCAGTTCCTACGGGATTCCCAAGCCATGTGGGAGAACCGGAGCCTGGCAGTTTCACAAAATAGTGCCTGTTCCTCTGAGAGCTTACTGGAGTCCCAAGATGTTTCTGTTGTTGCTGATTTGTTGTTGGGTCCCACTGCAGCACTGGAGTTCACTAGCCTCTTGTCCATGGCTTTTGTACTCTTTAAAAACAATGCCAGAGTTTTCTCTTCAGGGAAATTGGGTCAGTGATGCTTGCTTACCTCTTAGAGTGGAGACATGAAAGAATGTATTTGTGCCTATGGAATCTAAATAGGAGAAACCGTCAAAGTGCAAACTATGATTATATTTTTTAAGGAGGTTTTAAAGCTTTTGTTCATGTCCTCTCTGTAATGGAATTATCTCTGGAGGAGAGTGCTTTATGAACTTAATTACTGAAAGTTGCTTTCTAGTCACTAAACTCCCATGGTTTTGTGTTGCAGTTCTTAAATCCACTCCTTATTCTTGTCTTCATCCCGATTTTTGACTTTGGGCTCTACCCACTTATAAACATGTGCAAGTTTAATTTCACGTAAGTACTTTGGCAACCAGCAGATGCCTTGGTTCTAATTCTTTAGCAGCAAGTTTGCAGAAGACTAGTTTTTAAGGAGAGAAATCAGAAATGCCCACTCATTCTATCCAGTACTTGCATCTGTTGCAGCTTATTTGGCAGAATCTCCATCTTCCATAGGCCCTGGAAGTTCCAGGAGAAAATTTAATGATGTTGGACTCTGCTCTCATCTAAAGGGAAATGAATCAGCAGGTCTTGATCTCCTTGCCAGCAAATTTTCCTTGAGAGACAACATAAATAGACCTCTCTAATTTGATCACCACAATCTCTACCTGAGGTAATTCTCTCCCTGCAACTCCACATGGTGCCAAATTCACTTTCCTACTTGAGCCGCATGCAGTCTTTTGAGAGCAGATGTCACGTTAGGATCAGAAATAGTGGATGCTTAAGGAAACTTACAATTTGGCTCAAGCATTTTATCCCAAGTCTACATTAGCAGGTAGTGCAGTATAATATGAACAGATCTGTGGGGCAGAACATTTGGTGCTGGGGCCCAGTTTACACATTTGGGATTTTTTACCTCAGGCTAACTGCAGCCTGGCTCTGCAGATTGATGACCTCTCAGCAATGGCAGTATGTGACATGCTACTTGTAGAGTGCGTCTGCCACTGTAATTCCAGCTGAAATGAACCCGGGTTTGTGTGCGCTGACAGCACCCTTCAATGTGAACAGGAATGTGGAAAGTGGGGATGACTGGGAGATGGGTTGCAAAGGCCTGATCCAAAGTAAATTGCTACGTGGACAAAAAACACATACAATGGGGATTGAAGGAGCCTCAGCAACCATCCATTCAATGTGCTCATCCTCTGCTATTATGCTGAATTATTTGTGCCTGTAGATGTGTGAAGAAGGTTATTGTCTTACTCTGTGATGGTACTCTTCGGAGGACATATATCAGAAACTGGGCTCTTCCAGAGACCAAGACTGAGCTCCATCTTGGGAGAAGACTTTCTGCCTAGACTAGCTCACACAGCAGCACCAAATTCGTGCACTGATCAGGGACTGAACCGCATGCCATTTCTGTCCCCAGGATGCTGTACGTTAACAGGCTCCTACCCAATTTTGCCACAGGAGTGATTGTGGAAACACAGTAGTTTGCAGGGTTATAGCCTACAAGGCAGCAAAATTTTAGACTACAAAATTCCAGTGTGGAATCAGGCTCAAAACCAGTTAGTTTCTTAAAAGAGGCTAAATGTTTTCTTATTCCCAGATATGTAACTGAGAGACAGAATGTGGGTCTGTAATCTGCATTTAACTCAGCCCAGTGGATGTGACATGTGAGTCCAGAGCACTACGAAGACTGGAGATCACTGAGTCTAGATCCATGTTAGTTTCGAATTTGGACCTACCTGGCAGGTCCTATTTTAATCTATTCCATATCAGATTATCTCTCATGATTCTAGTAGAGTTGCAATAATTTTGTTCCTTTTTCTCTAGAAATGTCAATGTATTGGCATGAGAAGTAATCCAGAGTGATGATACAGATGGCCAGGAATGTTGATGACAGAAGATTTTTCTGCTCCTCATGCCTGCTGCTAAATAGCTTGCTACTTCACTTTGCCTTTCCCAAAAGGGACTTGCAGATGTATCATTTCTAGGGTTTCTTCCAACATTGTAGTTAACATAATGCCACGAGTTATTCCCACTAGGAGAGCTAGGAACAAGATAATATGAAACTTGCAAGTAAAGAGGTTTTTTTTCTTGGCATATCAGTTTTAATTGGCCTCAGTGCTGGCCTCATACAGAATAAGAGAATGATTTTAACTTAAATGATGGGTAATTTAAACAGCACATCATCCCCAGTGCCACCTGTTGGACAGTTTATTACATGACTTTGGCATATCTTTGACTCTGAGGAATGATATTCTATATTTTAAATGGCGTTTTTTTTTTTTTTTTTTTTTGCTTAATGACACCTCTTTCCTTCACTCCGTAGGCCTATTCGGAAAATGGCAACAGGTATGATCCTTGCAGGGATGGCGTTTGGACTTGCAGCCATTGTAGAAGTCAAAATAAATGTAAGTACAGTACAAGAGATTACTCAGAAATTCTTGGCTTTCACTGAAGTATTTTATATATCTTCAACACATTCATTGTAATTGAACATAGTGATCCGATTGGTATTTACAAAACCCTACTTTGTCTACCTTTCTTTTTCTGTCTCCCTCCTCTCTCCCTTCCTTTCTCAGTCTATTTTTCTCTCTCTAGTCCTTGCAGTTTTGCTGTGCCAGTCATCTACAGTGGTGCATATTCTGTAGTGGTTTCTATCACCAACTGCTTTGATGATCATCTAGTTAATGCTAGTGGTTAATCCCAAAAAGGAGGTAGTCTATTCTCTCTTTCATCTCTTGAGGTAGTTTTCCTATGTTTTGCTAGATTTTTGTGTGTTTCGCTTTTGTTCTTTGCCTGCTGTAGGGCAGGGATGTGTTTTACAAGACAAATTCGGGATGCAGGTGAATGCACCTCTGTAGGCCCAGGTATCAGGGGCAGCCTGGCATTCCCAGCCAGCAAATCCCTTGTAAATTTGATGTTAGCCCTGCAAATTCATTTCTGGCCTGACACCAATGCTGCTTGCTTTGACTGACCTTTGGCTTAGAAAATTTACTGTAGGATTAATTTTTCATGCTTCCATGTATACTTAAAATGCTTTGTTATAGAGTGGCTGGCTGCACTGACATTTACCTCTTCCTCAGGTGACAAGTCTCCACTGATATAAGACTCTCTGGTTTCAGTACTCTTTCCTGATCTCCTTGCTTGAGCACAGAAAAGTTGTCATTGCTGCTCAGAGCTGCTCTATCTGAGCACTGTGTAGAGGGATGGTGACTTAAGAGAGATGCCCCCCTGCCTGTTGAATTTGTAGTCTAAATGCTGCTTAAAAGCTCCAGCAAGGAAGGAGATAGGAGGGCAGCACACCCAGGGTCATCATATCTTTCTGGAAATGTCTCCCTGCCTAGCTACATTCAAACTGCCTTGCCTGCAATACCCAAATTATGGCATGAGACAGAAAAATTTAGTAGCTCTGAAGTATTACTTTTGGCTACCTGAAAATAAAGCGAGGAAAAAGAACAGTTTTAAATCTGCAGGAAATATGAAGCAGAAAATGATTGAAGTACTCTTTCTAGGATATAATTCCTGATAGAAAGGATACATTTGTGCTTCAGACATCATTGTCCCTCTCTCAGAAGACAGAGAGCAAGAACTATACAGTGGGCCATTAGATAGCATGGCGTTAAGTGATTTAAAAGCACCAATTACAGACACAGCTGGAGCTGGATTTTCAAAACTGCATAGCTTTTGGCCTAATTCTTTTTCCAGTCATTGAGTGCAATGGAAAAAAAATAATTCTGGTCGGTGCTCTTGAAATCCTCCTCTAATGTTAAGCTCATTTTTTTCCTTTCTGGGCTTGTACCTGGTTAGATGTAGGCACTTAGGAGCTGTATTACGGGAACAGGTAAATGGTTCTACCTGCCCAGCAGTAGTGTAGCCTGTGCATTTAATGGTGTGAAGAGCAGTCTTTGTGAAGAATGGTAGGCTGTAGAGCTATTATGAAGAAACCTCCCTAGATAAGATTTATGTTCAGTTGTCTCTTAGTGAAACTTCTGCTGAGGAAGGGATGGAAAAGCATCATTATGGAAAAGATCACTATCATGACTAAAAATGAAGCAATATTAAGAGCTCTAATAAAGCATATAGATGGCACTTAAAGCCTTTTATTTTAATTAGGAAGCCGATATGCCTCAACTTGTCCCCAAAGAAAGTTTAATTCAGGTCCTGAATTTGGCAAAGAACCCTGTTCAAGTGACAATCCAAGACCAGCACCTATTTCAGCAGCCTATAGAGGCTTTTCAGGTAAGTGTATGTGTGAGTCTGGGAGGCCAGCCTCACAGTCCCATTAAATAAAGTTGGAGTTTCTTTCACCTGCTCCTTGAAAAAGCCCATAGATGGTAGAGCATGTTCTTCTCTATCTTAGAAGTGCGTGGGAATGACTTTGGAGATGTGGCACTGTCTTCAGTGACCAGAAGATAATGGAAAGTTTGGAAATAGATCCATTGCAAAGAAACAAAGGATTAACTGCATTGATCTATAAAATGATAGTTGTCTCGAAGCATCTGCAGATATCTTGCTGCAGTCTCTCCGGGCTTACCCACCAATCAGGCTTTGCTGCTGGGATTTGGATGACATGTGAAATACATTTACCTGCAAAGGAAAAAATGGGAAAATAGTTAATTAGGCCTGGGTATTGGGCTGTTTCCCATTTCAGCTCCCAGATTATGTCAAAGATGAGCCTGGTTAGAGACTCTGCATGGCAGTCCATCAGCCATCAACTGCCTGCTGCAATCTGGATGTTGTCCCTTCGGGGCAGACCAGGGCTGGGGGAAAGGGTAGCATGGCAAGCAGGGAGAGCTCCCTGGCCAAGGGCTTGTATCCAGCAAGGGAAGATACTCTCAGCTCCAACTAGGACCAGCCTAGAGCCTGTAGGGTAACATACGTCCTTTACTGTAGGAGGGAAGCTTTCAGCCAGCTCTGGCTGTTAACCTCTTTTTACATGCTCCCTTGAGGAGAGGATAGGATTGCACTTGATGGGAAGAGCCAGAGCCTGTCTCAAGCGAAGAAAATGTATAACCAAGTTTGTTTTCTTTCCGCAGAACCCAGCTGAGTACTCAAAATTAATATTGAATGGAGAACAACAGAGCCTTCACTTCACCCTGCAGCATCAAGGATTGTCTCTTGCTTTTAACTACACCGTGAAGGAAAAATCAGTATACAGCTTAATTGTTTTTGAGGCAGAAGGAAGCCTATCAAGCCGCTTAGTGAGTGTGGGAGTGATGTGTAAATACAGTATTAATTCAATGGCTGTGATGATACAATGGGTAATGGGGTGATAGGTTCATTAATTTATTTGCTCAGTTGTGCTGTCTGTCTGATTGCTCTCAGATGCTCTGAACCTGACTTCTTAGCTAGCAGCACTGGATCTGTACACAGTTCTGTTGGTTGATTAATAGAGGCATTATGGCATCTGAGAACTACCGGGCACAATTTAATCCAGTGACTGGTGCAGTGGGAGAGCAGAATAATACCTGCTAGGCAGCAGACCTTGAGAAATCGGGGGAAGCAGAGACAGAGATTTTCCCCCAAAGATGGTTCTATAAAGCAAAGATGTTAAAGAGGCTCTAGGGCTAGGCACGGAATAAAAACATCAGGGCAGCATTTCTAGGTTTAGTTATTACAAGTGTTTAGTAAAAATGCACAGAAGGCCCATTCGTTTTGCAGAACAGAATAAATGATTAAATTCATTTCAGCTTCTACAGCAGAGCTGGCTGTGATGGACTCTAATATATTGTTGCAATTGTAGGAAGGTATTTGGGATGTATAGGGCCAGATTCTGATACCTTTTGCATGCAGTTGTACCTCAGGAAGCATCCTTGAAACAGGGTCTGTTATTCCATGTTGTGATGCATGTACATGTTTGTGTAAATGCCATCAGGGTCTGTCCTCATGCTAAAATACCATTTCTGTCTGCAGTTTTTCAGCCTTCTACCTCGCAGGGTTACCACTCCAGGCATTCAATATTGTGCAGCAGAAATCACAACTCTTTAAAAAAAAAAAGTGGGATTTTAACAATTTATTTTTCCCTAAGGTTTTTTTCTTTGCTGTTGTATGGTTTGGAGCCCGCAGCATGTTTTCATACAATGAAGTTAAGCTTTTCCTGTGATCCTGATGATTGTGTGCTGTTTCCTTAAGAAATGGATACTCATACAAGGATTTTCACACAGTCCTTGGATTCCAGGAGCTGGAACTTTAAAAGAAAAAGAAAGCAGGAGGAAAAAAATAAAAAAGGCACTACAAGGCCTATGGTAGAATAGAGGGTGATAAAAGACCAAGATGGGTTCCCAGGGGATGAAGTCGTACAGAAAGGGCTGTCTAATGTATGTTCAGAAGCGTTTTAAAAGCCCACCTGCCCATGCTACCATCATTGTGTGAAATTCATAACATAGTCAAGGTTATAGTCAAAGGGCTTGCAATTAGCCACAGCCTCTGAAGAGAAGCCCCAGGACTGGCAGGAGCAAAGCTGCTTTTCAGGTTAGATACATCCTAGTGCTTCCCCAGCTGCTCCCCCTGCCCCTGGCATGGGCTTGGGAACAGCACTCCTGTGTGATGATGCCTTTGGCCCATCATTTCTCAGCTCTAGCAGGGGAGAAGTGGAAGTCAGTGGGATAAACGATACTGACTTTCCAGCCTTGCAACCAAGAGAGGGCAGCGCCAGTGTCCCTGCTGTGTCACTGGGCTTGCCTTGGGTGAACCATGTTCCACCCCAGCCTCTCTCACTACTAGATTTGTCAGGTGCCAAATCTGGGGGTGCTTTCCTGGAAGGAGGACTTCCATGGACTTCAGGGGACAGATAATGAATTGGAGAGTCTGGGAATCATCGATGAAAGTGAAAAGTAATTTGGCCTGTCTGCTCTGAGTGTTTATCCCTATGTGTCCTTCTCTGAAAGAAATTCTGCTGTTGTTTATTATTTATTGCTCTGGCATTTATTATTCACTATGGCTATTTATTACTTAGGGCACATTTTATTATTTGTGGATCAGCATGTTGCATTGAGAGTACAGTAGACATTTTATAGGTATCTTGGAATTCTGAATCTTTGGTTTTAGCTCGGGGTTTAACATCAGCACTAAAGTGGGGAGAAAAAAGCTAGCAAACTTTTAAGAGAAATCTACCTTCCAAAGGCCTTTGGGTTGCCTGTGTTGACTCGGTGGGCAGCATATATTGAGATTCTCTACTGACTGCAGTCCATGTGGCACAGCTGTGGATTTCTAGCAGCTGAGAACCTCACTGCATATTACTTTGGTGTGATGTACAAGCTTTAGGACAGGGGCTGTCTCTTTGCTATCTTTTCTCACCCTTGTCCACCAACAGGCCTCCCTCAAGTGAGGGCAGATCATATTATTAGCTATCCAGCTGATGAGGAGAGTGAGTGAAATGTGATGACTTTAATAGTAGCATAGGGGTCTCTCTTGGCTACAAACTGCATGAAGTCTGTGAATATGCCAAGAATGAGGGGGTAGAAGTTACTCAGGAATTGCAGGTTTTGTATATGTGAGGCATTCGTGTTTAACCGTAAGTAACATTGGAACAAGCTAATGCAGATAATTCTGTCTTGCTGTCTTCTAATCAAGATGGATACTTTTTTTTTTGGAGAGTGTTATATGTAGAAGGGTGACTGGCTGGAACCCTATAGCCTGTGTTACACAGGAGATGAGAAAAACAGTATGATCTTATCTTAAACCCTTGGTGGAGCTGAAGTCAACATAAATTTTTCCATTGGCTTGATTGTGCCAGGACTTGGCTTCTGTGGCCTAATGTGAGAGTCCAGTTGACTTCCATGGGGTCTGCAACACATGCACAATTCCACAGACACCAGTATTTTCTGCTAAGTGTTGTTTATAAGGCAATATTAATAAATGTATTTGATTTTTTTTTACCTCTTTAGATTACAGACTTGGAAGCAAAGCCAGAAAACGGTTTGGCAGCAGTTAGGTAGGAATTGCTTTTTGAGCATTTGGGGGTGAGGAGAACTGCTCTTCTGTCTAATGTGAACTGTATATAACATAACCCAGATGTTCTCAGGTTGGAGTCTAATCCACATTTCTCATGCAAGATTCAGGTGTCAGCTGCTGAGGCTGACAGCATGTTACATCCCACCCTCATGCACAACTTAACATTATTACCCTGTATTGCTTCTCATAGTCTGGGCTGAGATGGTATCATGAAGGATCTCTTCCCTTGTAAGGGTGGCAATTTTGTTTCTCTCCTGTTTCCCATCTCATTGGGAAAGAAAGTGAAGAAGCAATCTGGGAAAGAGCCCTTATTCTTTGTCCTCTGCAAATCAGCCACGATGTTCACTTATCCCCTCCTGCCTCATACACAAATGGCTACTAAATCAGATACGGCAACAATTCACATCCTCGTAAACAATTCAGCTGGGCACTGGGCTCTGCTGAGCCAGCTGCTCTGCTTCCAGATTTCAGCGGCCCCCGAACGGGCCTGTGCTGAGCTGTGCAGACTCGCTCTCGCACTGCGGTCGCAGTTACCTCCAGCACAGCATCACGTGCGGTATGGGAGCCCCCTGAGATGCAGAGGCAGCACATTTGGAAAAACAGGGATTCCAGGTGGGCCTCTGGAGGATTCTAGCAAACTGGAAAAAAAAAAAAGACCTTTAAGTAGTATAAAACAGTGTCTGACTCACATATCTGAAAACATGTTTTGGTAGGAGCAGGAGAACAATATTTCTTCACTGCCCTGTGTTTATGAAGACTGCTACTAACAACCACCTTGGAGGCTTGATTAGTGCCCATAGTTATGAACGATTTTTATTTTTCTGTGACCAATTTTAACAGAATCCTGACACTTTCCCTTCAAAATTTTGTAAAGAAGTTTCACTAAGAAGATGCTCTTTTTTTTCCCTAAGATGTTTCTTTTTTAAGCACTTGGCTATCTTCAGAGATTCCCCGTCTCTGTATTAACAATGGGAATATTAACAATGAATTAACAATGTTTCATATGATGTTTCTGCTCCCCTGCCTAACATCCCAGTGCAATATGCTTTCTTTGCAGATTCATTAATGGTTTGAGCCAAGATGTGAACCTCACTATCGACAACAGAAAGTTCATTGCCCTTCAGAAAAACTACAGTGTTTCTGAGTACACACTGCTGGAGAGGGACAAGTAAGTTCTTGTTGTGCTAAAGACCTTTGCTACAGCCTTTCCCTGGGTATATTGGGGCTTTTCTCAGGCAAATAGCAAAAAGAAAATAATTGCTGCTGTCTTGGTGTGTGATTCTAAAACATTTGTAAACATGGTGTGCAAAAGAGTAGAAGTATCAGCCCTCCATAGAGCAGAAGCTGGTGTGTGTGCCCCAAAGTACCCTTCATTTAGTCTGCAGGGTCTTTAAGCCACAGGACAGCACATCAGCATCTGTGTCTTACATGTAGGTGAACAGACTCAGCCTTTGAACAGTGTCCGGGATAGCTGCTTTCCCATGGGTATTATTCTTAGGCTGGGTTAAGATAAATTAGCAAGCTTAAAAGTTGTATTCGCATGACATGGGTATATTGATATTCCATTTAGAGCATGATCTGGATTTTGTCAGAGCCAGATCTAGGAAATCTTGGGAATCCAAGAAGTCTTTCAAAGAAATAGAGATACTGGGCTCGACTTTCTATGAACTTTTATTCATGTTACGTGGTGGAATGAAGGGAAGAGACTGGCTGATCCTGTGTGTCAGCAGAGTGTAGTGGGAGATAGAAAAGTCCCCTCTGCCATGTGACATCTGCTCTATCTTGATATTCTCCTAGATCCAAGCTGTTAGTGTCAGGATGCTTTCAGAAAAAGGCTAATTCATATTTCATGCTATAAAGTGTTGGTATATGGACTGGTAATATCAAGTAACATCACATGGCATTTCAGCCTGGACTCATTACACAGGAGCGCCATATGGCCTCAGGTTTGGCAGCATTGGAGTTGGCTCTCTCAGGGTATTTCTGGCCTCAGTAATGTTTCAAAACAAGCTTTATGGCTTCCCTCTGCATTGACTCCATCCAAGAAATTTATTGCTGCAATTTAGTAGGATGCAGCAGCCACTGTTACAATGTTGCTGAGCCTCTGTGCCATCTCAAACATCCAAAACCAGAAGAACTAATATGAAGGCTAATTTGCTCTTTTGAAAGGAAATTTCTAAATGACTTGTGGGTGCACGTCTGTCGTTTCCTGAAGGCTGCCTGGGCCTGGCTAACTTCTCTAGCCCACAGTTCCTGAACACGTGGAAAAGAGTTTTGGAAGGAAAATAAAATAGTGAAAAAATAAAGAATTCAGTGCGAGGAAGCAGCATAAATCATTTAAAACATGCTAGCAATTATTTAGGTCATTGGGTGAACTGTAATCAGTGCCTAAGTATTTCTGGAAGGAAAAGACAGCAAGAGCTCTAGTGATCTACTGACATAAACATGAGGGCAGCTTTATGTTATACATCCTCCAAGTCCACCACAGGGGCCTTTTTGATAGCTCTGCTCTGTGCCCTTTGGCTGAGACTAACCAGGAAATACTGTGTTTTGTTCTTGTGTCGAGATACGATAACGGCAGGTGTGTAACTGAAGTGGGGGAGTTCACCCTGGCCCTAGGGCTGCTGGACTTCGGCGCGTCGTACACTGTTGTGATCACCAATGTAAGTGACCCTCAGATGGTGCCGTGCTGGTGACATCTGTTCCAGTCTCTGCCAAAGCTTTTGCTCTTGCAGTGGGAGATCTTTCTACAGCTTTCTACACTCTGGGAGACCTGGACAGTAGCTATTTAGAAGCAGACCATTATATGAGGATTCGTAAAAGGTTTTGGTAGTTACAGAAGCAAAGAGGGTGAGCAGATACTCTGCCTTACATTGTAATGTTGTCAAATCAAGATCTTATCATTGGTGGAAATGCTCCATGGAAAATTATGTGATCTATGGTTTGTGCTGATTTAACATCATTCTTGTTGAATTAACATTGACACAGCACATTGCAAAGAGCTATTAGAGGCAGTCTGTAATGCTCCAGCTAATGCTGCTTTTGGTCTTTGAAATACTGTACCTGGCGGTACCTCACACCTCAGAAAAAATGTGGAAACAGTCTTCTGCATCCGCAGGCTTTACTTACTGCTCTGAAGGCTGATCTTCTGAGCCTGGTGTGTTAGGTGGGGGAGAAAGAGTGCTGAAGTGCTGAGGGAGGTTAGTGAGATTCCTCCTCTCCCCAGTGTCCACTTAGCTCATTTGGGACTGCAGTGCAAAGTCAAGCAATGGTTTTCTGAATGACCCGGGCCTGGTAGTGCTGAGAGATGCAGATCCTTTGCCTGCTCCAGGCACACTTCTGCAGCCCTGGTCCAGTTGGCAGAAGCCATGCAGATGAATGTGATCAGCTTAGTTCCCATTTTAACCTTTCCACTGCACAGACACACAGACAAACCAGGTCTGACAGGGCACACTGCTAAGCTGCCCTCAGGGGCTTTGGCTACTGTGCTGTGATGAGCAAGTGATGTCAGCTATTCCCTGGCAGCAACACCTCCCTGTTGGGCAATTAATGGGAGCTGTTCATGTCTGCAGAGTCCGGATACATAACAGGAAAAAATATAACTGCAAAGCACCTGGCACTTTATTTTTTACTCCTGTAGCTGGAGTGGGGTGCATAGTCCTGGAGGGAAGAGACAGATGCTGCCATCTGTGAGTGTAGAGATTTAGGTACATAAACCGTATGCGCCCTTGAAGTGATGCTGGCCCGACCCTTCTTCATGGCCACAAACCTCTTTGCCAGATGAGGAGCTGAATATATTACTTGTGCTAAGAACATTAAACTAAGAGCATTGCCCCAGAGTTTCTGCCCATGCAGCTGAGCTGGGGCTGGGTGAGGTGGATGAGTCCCTTTCCACATGGGCAGAGGTTCAAGTCAGTCTGTGGGTCTCATCTGCAAAAGTCCCTTCTGGCCCTGTCTGCTCAGGGGTGGCTCTGTGCTCAATTCCTTCAGACCTTGTCCTTCAATTACTTTGGCCCTCTGTTTTCTCAGTTCTTGTCCTGTGGTTTCCTCTTTGTGTAGAGAGTTAATTTGCTTCAGGCCAAGATCGCTTTTAATTATTACAATGATTTGTACTGTGCCCTGCTGCTCTGTAGGGAGTGCTTTATAAAGAACCAAGATGTAATATATTAGTTTGCTAATGTGGCTGAACTGTAATACTTAAATCATGAGGATGCTGCCTTCCCACTCAGTTTTCCTCAGTTATTGTACAATGCTTGTGACATTTTTTAATGGGCTAAAGAGCAATACATAGCTCTCCGCTCACCCCTTTTAGCCTTCTAAAACACACTTTCTTGATCTGCCTCCCTTCATGATGATTAAGTACATCGTGTAAACATCTCTTGCATTTTCCCAAGTACCTTCCTTAAATGTGGGATTTTCTGCCTGGAGTTATTTCAGCCTAGTGTGTTCCTGGCTACTGGTCAAATCTGTCTGCCTCCTGACAGCTCCTGCATCAGAGACTGTATTAATTACATCTAGGAAAGCAAACAAAAAGAATTAGGAGTACAGCTGTGACATCTAGATGAATACATCTCATCTGGGACAATCTCTGCTACTCTGGGAGTTCCTGAGTGGGATTGGATTGGGTGTCACCATTGTAGCCAGAGTGTTGGTCAGTGCCAATGAAATGAGAGCAGTGACTGCCTGGGTACAATGAACATCTACCCTCTTGTCCTCTTCTGGCTCTGGGAGCAGCAGCAGATCACCAGCTCTGAACAAAGGCCTTTCCCCACCCCACTGCACAAGGTAACTTGCTGTTTTTCAATAACTCTTGTATTTCTTGTGGCACATGACCTAGCTGGGACACATCCATGCTGTCACCTCTGCTCTATGTAGTAGGAGTCAACCTGTCTCACTAGTAGACTTGAATGAGGCAGAGGTCTCACTCTGCTTTCAGGGCACAGCTTTGCTTCCATATTTGCTTAAAACTCATTTTGATAAATTCTCTGTTGAATCCAAGCTAAGAAGGATCTGATCTTTCACCACCTAATGAGTGTGCCATTTTCTTGCTAGATATCTAGACGTGCCCTTCAGATATGGAAGTCAGAAGATATCAAAGCCAACAATGTCCATATGGCTTGGCAGTTACCACAGTACTTACTAATATCTGCTGGCGAAGTGATGTTCTCTATTACGGGACTGGCCTTCTCCTATTCTCAGGTACTGCACATAAAGATAAGGAGTTACAATTAGACTTCAGGGTTTATTCCTGCATATGCCATTGAGTTGTAGTATGTCATTTGGCCTGATGATTACTGACAGTGTTATCTGTGCTTCAGCTAAGAGTGGGGTTATAATGCAGTTTTTTGGGTGCCCTCAAGCTAAGCTTACTCATACACTGAACATACCTGCTCGCATTTATACTTTCCTGATAAAGCTGGAACAGAGAACACAGGAGGATAGAATTTAGTTTTAATGGGAAAGACCTGAATTTTGTAATATGAAGGTTTTCTCTCCGTCACATATTTTTGGTGTATATTTTACAGGGGCGACAAGGCAAAAGTAGTCCAAAGACTACAGGATGATCTGAGGGCTTGGCATGTGCTTTAAGCTGAGAGACTAAAGGAGTCTTAGCCTATCCAAGCCTGCAATGGAAGAGCAAGGGGTGATGAGGATGTGAGGGATAATTTGTTTGTGGTATGTTAGGCTGTCTGAGAAGCGAGGACTGGGACATTACAGGATCAAGAAACTGAAGCTACTCAAATTTATTCTTCGAGTATAGGTGTTTATTAATGAGGGTGATTAAGTGGAGCAGCCTTGTGGAGGCTGCAGAAAACCTGTCAGTAGGCGGAAGCTTAACACCAAGATCCAGTCTCCTCCCAAGGTGAGCGGCTGTAGGGCACCTGGGTGTAAGATGCAAGACTGGGTTCCTGGACTTCTAGATCTTGAAGTTTTAAATGATGCAGAATTGGGGTTGGTCAGGACCAGCTCTACAACAGCAGCATCTCCTCCTCCTTCGTTTGGCCTCCTGGGGAATGTTTTTGAAAGCCCCTTGCACCCAGATATAGGGTTTAATTGCAGAGGAAATTCCGTCCTGTCTGAGACCAGGGCTGCCTGCAGCTAGCACGACATTGCGTGAAAAGCTGCAGGGGAACAGGGGCAGAAGGGCACAATGCGATACCCTCTGACCAGACCCTTCTCCTCTCCTCAGTCCCCAGCCAGCATGAAGTCGGTGCTGCAGGCAGGCTGGCTGCTCACGGTGGCGTTCGGGAATGCCTTCGTGCTCGTCATTGCCCAGACTGCACCAATGGCACAGGTAGGGTTTGGGCTCTCAGAGCGCGTTAAGACAGGTCCTGGACGGTGCTTCTGAATGTCTGTGCCCCCTTAGCCCAGCAAGCGTCTGGCTCGCTTCTCCGAGCAGCCTCAGGCACCTACAGCGAGCCGTGACGCCCTGCCCTGAGCTGTCCCCAGCCTGGGCCCTGTTTGCCCATAGTGCTGTTTTCCCCTGCCTTAGTTTGGACCCTGCAGCATTCCTGACTAGCCACTGTAGGTGTGTGGCCATGAGGCTCCCTAGGGGCTAGCTGCCCCTAGGCAGCACTGCCAAGACACAAGGCTTCGGCATCCAAGGGCTGTGGGGCAGATGATGTTTAATCCAGGGATTCAGACTTCCGTATTGATGGTGTGAAGGTATGAACTGCAGCTGGTTTCTGGGTCAGCTGTAAGGTGAGACTATGTGTCCCATAGGCGTCTTGTGTGCTTCCCACAGCTGGAAAAGGCTCAGGCAGGTATGGTCCAAGCAGGGCAGATTTGTAAGAAAAAGTTTAATGAAAATGGCCTAATCTAATTTGTTTAAACAAACGTATGGTATATATATTTGTAATTCATTACAATTACATGGTTTTACCAAAAAGGACGATGAGAAAATTTCTCATATGAACAATCTTGGAAGATGAAAAATAACTTTCCTCCAGTTCCTTAAAAAACACTTGGAAATGGGGAGAATTTCCTTAGATGAGGAGTTTGGGGTCCCCTGACCACTTGTTCTTTTTTCTTTCCTAGTGGGCTGAATTTGTCTTGTTCACTGTTCTCCTCTTTGCTGTGTGCATTATTTTCTCCATCATGGGATATTTCTATGTCAGTGTGGATCCAGAGGACCTGCAAGAAAAGGAAGAGAAGAGAGAGACCCCAAGCAGAGGAAACATGATTAGTCTCGTTACTCAGAAAACAAAACTCTAACACATCGCGGGTTGGGATTTTTTTTTAACTTGTTAGATGGGTGGGAGAGAAAAGGGTGGGGTTGGAGTTATTTTGTTGCATTACAGTCTTTATTACTTAAAATGTAGCCACTGTCTAAATGGAACAAAATAGCCTTCTTTAAAAGCAATAGGGAACCTGAAATCAGATCAAAACTCTCTGGGAAAGCTTCTCTAGTATTAAAAGCACTTACAAGTAAGTATAGTGTAATTTAAAACCTGCTCATCTTTCTAAGCAGGGAATAATTTTCTATGATTTTGTTTTAAACATATATTTAAGGCAGCAGGGAAAAGGGTGGAGGGCATGCCCTTTGGCAGCAAAAGTGGGAGATGCTGGGAGAAGAGGTTGGATTTTAAGGAAAGGAACAGGAAAGAATAGGAAGCAGGGAAGAATAGAAGTTACGGGCAGAAGAATTTTCATGTAATTGCCAAGGACTGTAAATTTTACAAAGTCACAAAGGATTTCATCGTGCATTCTTCCTTATGATTATTTCACCCCCTTATTGCATGTTATGAATGGTCCTGATTTATGACTTTCACCTCCAGGCCCAGATGCAATAACAGAGAATTAAATGCTGCAGGGTAAAATATTCCCAGAACACTTCTGAACAAGATACACATGCTGCCATTTATCTCTCTGATCCACATTTTTTCTTCAATGTTTTTAGAGACTGATGGTATTTTTTGATTAGACACAACTAGAGAGTTGGTTTACACTTTCTTATTTCAGAAATTTAGCCAGTTATTTGGCATCTTCCTTCCAAGCCTTTATTGTACATTTCCTTTGAGCACCTGCCACTGCAGGTTAGAATATGGCTGTTTTCTCATCTTATGCTTCAGTTGTTCCCCACCGGGAGACACATTGCAGCAGTTTCTATAACATTCCAGGCATCCTGCAGTGAGTTAAACAAGGATGCACTTTATCATCTTTTTCAGCCTCCTAAAGGAGGCCATGGTATAAGAGATTTATCTTTTCCCCTCACTTCTATGCCTCTCTACCAAACTTTGCATATATCTATTTTCATAGAATTGTGATACAGTTGTCTGATTTTTCTCACTTGCACGAAGCTGTGATTTCTTGTTCTGCTCAGAAGTTATTCAACCATTGCTGATCCAGTAAAACTCCCAAGAGAGTCCTTGCCTCTTTCGGTCACTGCAAGGCCACAGCTGTGACAGGTATGGCCTAACTTGTAACAGGGCTGACAGAAGGATCTGCAGGTTCCCTGTGAGTAGGTTTTACTGATGGTTTCATTGATGGATTTACTGATGGTTTCGGACTTGGCATTCTTTGGTCATATGTGGTCGCTGATGTTGTGATTCAGGAGATCATTGAAGCACATGGTTAATTCTGTCCTTTTTCAGGACACTGCAAAACATTTTTTTAGCTTGAACTTGCTGGTGCTTTAATGTTTTGCCTTGCAGGAGGGAATCTTCTCAAATAAAGCTGAGAACTCCTCTTTTTGATTTGTAACTCAAAGACTCACCACATCAGAATTTCCTTTGCTTGCTGTCCTAAATGCTCACGAACCTGCAACAGTAGTTCTGCATAGCTCCTGCTTACTGTGAGATAGCATCTGGGTCTTGCCCCACAAGGGGACTGTGGTCTCAGATAAATGACAACAGGCTGCAAGTGTGCCCATGGAAGCACTTAATGTGGTTCAGCTGATGTAGAGCCATTTATTAAGCTGTGGTAGCTGGATTGGGCAGCTGAATCCTGCGACTCGGTGGGGGAATGAAGGGCGTTGAAAGCCGTGTGCTAGATTATTCAACCTGTTCTTCAGAACCCAGCCGAGGACTATTCCCTCGGCCCCTTTCTGGTGTTAGTCTCTTGCCATCGTTCTTTGTGTGGGTTCTTTCTCCTCCAGGCATTGCTGTTTTCCTAATCCTGTTTTATGGTACACTGCGAATCAGCTCAGAGGCTGCTGAATCACTCTGCTATGACGCTGTCTGACTGGCTTCCAATTTGAACCACTAATAAAAAGCATTTCTTTCCCTCCTGCAAACAAAACAAAGACCCCCAAACGGAAGGAACAAGCAGGCTCCAATGGCACTGAGCAGACACAATTTAAAATTATTGGAGCATTTAATTTTTTTTATAAGCCTTGAATTTGGAAGTGGCCTGGGGTTTGAGGACATATATGGTGAACAAACAATTGAACGTTATTGAAGCACGTTCCTTGGGAAGTACTTGGTGCATCACAGCTCTGAGTGGTATGAGGGAAAACAAGGTGTCCAAAGGAAGCAATCCTACATGTTCTCAAAAACCTCTCTTGATTTTTTTTTTAATGTTTTATTTCCTTACTGGCGGCATTACCAAAAGCTGTCACATGCTCTGAGTTTAATTTAAAGGAATCATTCCAAACTCATAAAAGATACATTTAGGATGTCATCTGAATCTGCTTTTTAGACTCCTGATGCCAAATTGTCCCTTTCCAGACATTTCCATATTCCAAACCATTGCCATAGTGCTGAGGGGGGAGAAAAACTGAAGTTCACAGTTGCAAAGAGAAGGTTATGAGCAGGAAGGCAATGCTATAAATGAAGTGCTAACATGAGGCCGGGGGCCGATCCTCCAACCCTTCAGGGGAATTGCTTGCCTAAGGGAGTGCAAAGGTCTGTTCCCATTTCTCTTCCAGCTGATACAGTTACTTCTTCCCACCTGCTCATCATCACTTGTTAGAAGTCACTTCTCCCTCTGATCTGTCTGCTCAGTTGCTGGTATGATCATGCTCGTCATTTCAGCTGCCATCATAAAGTTTTGCTAGGTGGACGTATTTAATTGAAATACAGCAGCAGTCTGGAAGGATTTCCATCAAGCAAGCTGACAGCCAGCCAGGTGCTGCTCCTGCTGAGCTAGGGAAGGTTGGTTTGCAAAATCAGACATTATTTCTCCAGTTTTATAGCCACCATGCTATCCTTGGAGCACTTTCACCCCTTCCAAGTGCACTCTTGAAAGGATCAAAGATTTAAGACCTGATTCTGGGGAGTCCTGATGTCCCTGGGGTTTTTCTTCCATGCAGTTAGCTTAGATACAGGGCCACATATCGCTCTGATGTCCAGTTTCAGAACAATCGTTGCTCCTCCTGATTCCTTGATTTGGAATCAGAGAGGAAACCAACACAGTGGTAGCTATGAGAACCCCTGTAGAGAAATGGGAGGCTGTTGTCTGTCCATTTGAGCCTGCTGCTGAAGGGAGTCTCAGCTGTTGCTGGAGTTTACATTGAAGCAGATTAGGGAAAGCTTACACTTGCTGTTGTGGAGGCTGACCTATGGAAATTATAATCTCCAGCTAAGGTTGGTAATGAGCTTAATGAAGATCTATAGGCACATTGCTGCAGAAGCTGTCATCACAGAGAATTCAGGAGGCTGACTTCATTGTGGAAGCTTGTGTGTGAAGGTATTTATTTTCTTGAAGGTTGTGTTCAGATAAGGTTTTTTTGTGAAACAAACAATCCTTTGGTTGTGTTAGCTGTTGTTCAACTCATCTTTTTCCCTTAGCAGATTGTAAAGGCAGCAGTGTTATTTCCAGCTTCGTATGAGATAAGCTTAAGAATGAGATTTCAAAATCAGCAAAACAAGTTTCTGGCTTTGAGTTCCTTAAATTTACCTCTTTTTTTCTGAGGCATTAAAATGCCTTTTCTTCCCCTCACCTTTCCCTTCACATCGTTCTAGAAGTTGAGATTTTTTTTGAAGTCCAAAAGAAATGTCACCGACACCAAGGACCATGTATAAAATCTTTTTCTTCCTCGGACTGGACCCATGTGTTTGTTAGCCATAACATCTCTGTCGTCTTTGCTGCCGCTGTCAGCTCAGAGCCCTGGGAGTTTGACTGAGCCTCGCCGTGAGGTAGCGAGGGCAGCGAGCCGGCTACGTGCGCTCAGAGCCAAAACAGCTCTGGGAGGGAGGTGGGGGTCAGCGCAGACCCAGCTGGGACCTGGGGCCAACACTGGTTCGGAGCTAGTGTCCTCACCAAGCACAGGCTCTCATTTCTGCTCCGGAGTCTGGTCTGGGTCTATGGGAGGCTGCCTGGGGCACTGCTTGCCCTGGTGGGAAATGTGGCTTTCCTGAGCAGTGACTGAGTGTGAGTTTATGGAGAAATTGATGAGTGAGTAGAAGGAAAAGATTTCTCTGGCCTCTGTGTTGGTCTAAGGCAACACCCAGGAGTCTGGGAGATGTCTGGGCATGGAGGGCAGGAAGGGCTGTATGGCCAGTATCTTCCCAGATTCTCAGTGCTCCACAAGGTAGCTGAAATGCACAGAATCACCGAAAAGTTGAGGGTGGAAGGGACCTCCGGAGGTCATCTCGTTCAACCTCCCTGTTCAGGCAGGGTCACCTAGAGCATGTTTCCAGAAATTTTGTCCAGATGGCTTCTGAATATCTCCAAGGAAGGAGACTGCACAACCTCTCTGGACAACCTCTTCCAATGCTCTGTTACCCTCACAGTAAGAAGTCTTTTTTCTCGTGTTCAGATGGAAGTTCTTGTGTTTCAGTTTGTGCCCATTGCCTCATCCTATCACTAGGCACCGCTGAAAAAAGTCTGATTCCATCTTCTACACACCTTCTGTTCAGATACTTATATACATTGATAAGATCCCTTGTCAGCCTGTCTTCTCCAGGGTGACCTGCCCCAGCTCTCTCAGCCTTTCCTCGTAAGAGAGGTGCTCCAGTCCCTTAATCACCTTGGTACCCCTTTGCTGGATTCACTCCAGTAGCTCCATGTCTCCCTTGTACCGAGGACCCCAGCACTGGCCACAGCACTCCAGATGTGGCCTCACCATGGCTGAGCTGAGGGGGAGGATCAGGTCCCTTTGCCTGCAGGCCAGGCTCTTCCTCATGCAACCTTGGGTGCTGTTGGCCACCCTTGCCACAAAGGTCTCTCTCTGCAGGACTACTTTCCAGCAGGCCAGCCTCTGGTTGGTTACTGGAGCATGAGGTTATTCCTCCCAAGACAAAGGACTTTGCAGTTCCCTTTGTTGACCTTCATGAGGTTCCTTGATGCCCATCTCCAGGCTGCTGAGGTCCCTCTGAATGGCAACACAACCCTCTGCTGTATTTCATACATAATTTCTGGTATAATGCATTGCATCAAATTAACAGGAAAATGAAGTGAGAGAACTGAGATGCTCAGATGATTAAATAGCAGAGGACGTCAAACCTTTCAGAAAAACTCTTCAGAACATGCAATGACAGTCATGATCTAAGAAGGCATTGCAAAGGCAGAGCCTCTGCAAAAATCAGCATGCAGACCTGCAGCAAAGGGTCTGCAGTGATGGCAGGGGAAACTGTGATGTCCCCATCATCTGTGTCATCCATCCACTTTGGCTTTCCTGAGGGACAGGACAAAACAGTTGAAGGTGCATTACAGGGGGAGGCAGCACAGGAGGGAGTGCTACAGACAAGGCAGCAGCTCAGTAGGCATTTTTGGCCAGGGTCCCATGTAGAGGAATAGGCTCCTTTTTTTTCTTCCCCCAGCCACAAGAAACATCTTCCAGCAATATCATCTTAAGCCTGGCAGTTTGTCTCTATGGCAAGTACCACAGCTGCTGCATGCTGGATGGCACTAGACCGTGCATTTTGTTAGCACTACAGTTGTTATTGTGATGTGATTTGAATAACAGCACTTACAAGGTGTTTCTGATCCTAGATATTGACAGATCTAGCCAATGTTTTTCATGTGAATAGCTGTATTTACCCTAGTTCTTCACATTTATCTGAGATAAACCCACCATACACCCAGGAAGATATTGCGAGACCCTTGAATTTTCCAAGCAACACAGGAAAAGAAAAAATTCTCGGTGAGGCTGGCTCAGAACTAACTGCAGTATTAGTTCCTTGTGGAGAGCGGTCCAGGTGCTTTGTAAAGCATGGACCCTCATTTATCTCTTACAAAGTGATTCTCAGGAGGACAAAACCAAGCGATGCTATTAAAAAATTTGCCTTGCAAAGAGCTTATGCTACATTACAGAAATTTCATGAAAGAAAATAATTGCATTGCTTAAATTCCTCTTTCCTTGTCACCTTAGGTGGTCAAGAAAGAACCAAACAAGTTGTCTCTTGGAGAGCTTTGGATCTAGCAGCTGCTCTATCTCCTCAAGGTCTTTGTGATGTGTTTTAGAAGATCTTTTACTGGAAGATTTAACCTGCCTTAGTATCTGTAGATCAGAAAATTCCCAGGATACAGAGCAGCCAAATGTAGGCTCCTACTAGGGCTGGTTGTTGACCAACCCTAATCTATTCATTTTTTAATGAACAGATTTCAGCAGCTACCCTGCAGAGCCCAGCCAGCGCTGACCTAAATTTAGTCTAAAATTTGGGACTTGAGACACTTATAATGAACAAGATAAATAGCGAGACTCTCAAACTACTGCTAAAACACTGTTCTAATGCTTGTTAAAATTTTAATGTGCTTACAGGAAGTAAAAAGCTTAACCAGTACGTAGCAGTTCAGTTGGAACAATGAAGAGCTGAGGTTGGAATCCAGCCGTGTAGCAACTGGCAGCCAAGCTGAAGACACCAGGACTGAGCAAACATCACTTTTTAGATTATTTTCGTCATTTCATATGTTGTTCAGTTTCTTTGGTCTGTCCTGTTCCATCTAGCCACGCATGTGTGAAAAACAAGAGTGAGTGAAAAGAAGCTGAACTCACTTGCGGAAGCCACGGATCCTTCCCAAGCTGCAGCTTGGTTTTCTTCTCATCACAGGCTCCCGAGTTATCTCCAGGCCTTCCCCTCTGTAGCGATCAGCTCCCTCAGCCTCACATGCTGCTCCGTGCTCTTCAGAAGTGACTCAGGCTTCTTGCCCTCAGCACTTCCTTATTCCTTCCATCCCACGTCCAGCTCCCAAGCCACACTGGACACAAGAACAGGTATTCCCAGGCACCAGGGGGCATCTGTGGTGGCTGTGGCCCCCCTGCAGCCCTTGATGATCTCAGCCTGCTTTGATCTACCCTTGCTTTTTTACAGTATCTATAGTCAAGGTGCCCTTTCCAGTCCCCCCTGCTTTTGCTGTAAACTCTAATGGTTATCCCTGGAGCCTTGTCTCCCAGTCCAGCTTCTCCCGTTGTGCCAGGCAGTGTCACCGCTCTCCTGTGCTGGGTGGCTGGGCTCAGTTCCTGGCTCAGCTTGGGGACAGATAGCAGGCTCCAAGCCTGAGTGGGCTGCTGTGGGTTCGCTGTGGGACTGGGGATCTCTGAGCTGCTCCCTTGGGTCAGGAATCCCTCCTTTTCCTGTCTTGTTGCCCAGCCCTGGTGATAAAATAAAGCCTGGTCTTGGCTTTGCTGGTATCTCCCAGACCTTGCTGCATTAATTCACCTCCAGCAAGGGAAATCTCATGGTGTGGAAGTGAATTTTGTTTCTTTTAGCTTTCAGCCCTGACTCTTCCCAAATCCACACGTAGCCTTTGCTTGTGCTCTTTCTCTATTTTCCCCATGCATCAAAACACTGTCCTTGCAGACCTTAGTGCTGTCCTTACTGAAGACAGGAACCGTTCATGGATGCTGTGCCAGCATGGATTTTTCCTGCCCAGATTAGAGGTAGAACAGGCCAGTAAGAGTTCAGCAGTTTTTTTTTAGAAAGCTGAGTTGCTGGTCACAGTGTCTCGCCTCTGTGGGAGGCCGCGTGTCCCAGCCCTGGCTCCTGCTGAGCCCTGAGCATGACCGAAGCCGGTGGACGCTCAATTGCACAGATGCCTCCTCGTGCTGCTGTGGGTCCCAGCTTTGCACCAGCCCAGCTGGGTGCCATTCCTGGCCTGTCAGAGCCAGCCTTGCTTTCCAACACTCGCTTCATTCTGTCCGAAATCTCTGGAGAAAGCAGAGGACAGTTCCCTCTTTCTGCAGAGTGCATCTAACCTGCCTTTCCCCTCTTTCTCCGCCAGTGGCATTATCTGCCCGTTACTCTAGAGTTTCCTCAAAGGAGCAGAGCTTCTTACCGGGAGTCCAGGGCTCTTCCACAGCCCTCTGCTGTCTCTGCAGTGCTTCGCCGAAAACTCTTCTCAAATTCAGGTCGCCTGCTCCTCTGAAGAGTAAATTTCCTCATGAGGTGAAAGATTTGGCATGTTTTAAGCCCAGTGATGGGCATTTTCTCCTGCAACAGTGTTGCAGGTGATTCTTTTTGTTGTACACCTGCATGCTCGATTCAGCCAGTCCCTTTGCAGGCATTAGCTGCTGACTGATATTTGCATTTATTCTTTGCTGTTTGCTGCCTGGGGCTTTGCTTTTTTTTTTTTTTTTTGGAGCTAATGTCACTATTGTTTTTTTTTTACCCCATTCCAAAGATTATATTGTTGTATTGAGCATCTGCACTCTCTTCATTCAATAACTAAATGGCTGTGTCTGTTGTAGGCAGATGTTCTGTCCATCTTCTGCTGTAACTTTGGTGGTCCTGTGAGGAATCCTCCTGTGCAAGTGATGCATGTGTGGCCCTTGCCTTGCTCTGACACCTACCTCAGCCTTCCAGGGAAGGGACCGCATCAGGTCAGAGCAGCAGTGTCCTCACCCAGCACTTTGCTCTTGTTGTCCCGCTTGCTCTGCACTTTCCAGCTTGGACTGATCCGACTCATGATCTCCTCCATGGGTCTTTCATGGTAGTTGATTATTTGCTCTAAGGAAACTTTTGCCTCTTTATTTGTTTGGCCAGTCTCGTGATGTTATTAGTGATGACATCCATCACGTGGTTTATTTTGCCTCTTCAGCCTCTTCTGTTGTTCCAGTCTCCTCCTGTGCTTTTTCTTGTTTCAGATTGCCAAGCTTTTGACAATTTTGTCTTCTCCTTAATGGCTTTCCATTATCAGTGGTGTGCTTGGAGTCCAAGTGCCCTTCATGCCACATATCTGCAAGCAAAGTAAACTTAGCAAATCATTAGGGCAGACTTTGACGGCCCCTGTCTTCATTAAAGACGGAGATTAAATTAGGTCCCTTTGATAAACTGAGCTGATGGGCCAATTTGGATTGCAGATGTGGTATTATGGGTCTCATGGGGCTTATGATTAAAAGACATAAGGGAATGCAATTATTTAGAGAGCTGCCGGGAGAATTGTGTGACTCTCTAGTCACTTCTTTCACGGAACAAAAATTCTGCAGGGTGCCAGGCAACCCCCCGGGACGTGTCTGAATGCCTGGGGGAGGCGAGAGTTACACTGGTCTCCTGCAGGTTTTGGTGTGTGTGTGGTGGAGGGGGAAGTCACTGGGATGTCACTCTGACCCGCTTCTATCCTCAAGGCACCTGTTCTGGGAATTAAACTTTGCTCCCGTTCCAAGATGCCTTCTCTTTCTGCAGTTGTTTGCATTTTTTCCGCTGTAAACTAAAGTTGTCTTTAATTGCAGCAAGATAAATTTAGGTTAGGTATCTGTGCTAGACTCTAATTAAATCCTAGCCTGTACAGGCTGCTCAGTGCAACATAAGATGACTCCTTGTGTCAAATCATCAAGTCTGAGGCTAGATCTGGACCCAGCAGAGAAATGCAATGAATCAAGCTCTAAAGTTGAGAAAAGTCTACCTGGACCCCTACCATTTTGCCTAGGTTTTTATCTACCTTGAAGTTACTGAAACATAGCTGGATGACATGTGTTAATTGTAGTAGGGCTATTCTTTCGTCATTTTTTAGAAGGAACGTTCATGCTGCATTTTAATTACAACATTTAGAGTACAGCCAAATAGCTTAAGCTCAAATTGATCTTATTTTTCAGCCAGGAAGCTTGTTTTTCGTCCATTATAATAATAAATGTGCTATTGATAATAGTTTAGGTGTGATGCAGCAAAGACTTCAGATTGTGCATTGGCTCTGAAGGGCCAAGATTTTCTTATTATGTATTATTGATATGACACATTGCAAATACTTAACAAACAAATTAACAAGTTTTCCATGTTCCCCTGTTGGTTGCAATCTCAATCTTCTTGACAGCTGGAGTCAGGATTAATGATTATCTTGTTTAAGACATTTTTTTTGCTAGTAGATTTGTGCAATACAAGAGCAATAAGGGAATCCACATTGGCACTTAGAATTAAATCTCATCCTTGAATCAACTATTTTAGCCGCCTTCCTTCCAATTCTCCTAAGCAGAAATTGGATTTGCCTGGTAAAGTGCTTACTCCTGTTACTCATTTCTTGGTTTATGTAGTTGTTTTATATACAGAAGCTTCACATTAAGTGCTGGCAAAAGAAGTCATTTTTCTCTCCCAACAGGGAATTTGCCAGATCTGTTCAGATGTTTTGTAAATGTTTTGTGGGAGAGGTCATCTCTGAACACATGCATGGGAGCAAGGAGACTACCCTGAGAAACCACTTCTGTAGAAAAGAGAGATCTGGAAGGATGTGGTGGGTTTGGTGTGAAGTAGAGCCCTGGACCTGGCACATCAGCACAGTTTCTGGGATGGGCAAAACACATCCATGCTCTGCAGCCTCTCCACCTGCTCCAGGTCGGAGTGCTGGCCAAAGGGGCCAGAACGGAGAGGCTGAAATGCCCACGTCTTCCTGAGGGAGGCAGTGTCTGGTGCATGACCTTGAAGAGGGCAGCCCCAGAGAAAGCCCTGAAGGTCGCTGCAGCTGGAGCAAGGCCGGTGCTCTGCCCCACGAGCAGCCCGATGCATTTGCTGTGCTTCCAACAAGAGTTGGTCAACTGGCGGGGGATCTGTGGCAGCCAAAGGGGCACCTTCTGGTGGCAAGCACAGCTCTGGGTACACACGCAAAGGAAGCATGAAACACTCTGGCAGCTGCCTCTGGTTGAGAGGCAGGGGCCATTGCTGCACTGCAGTCTGCAGCTTGGGTGACTTTGCACCAGGTTCACTGGTGTATGAGCCAAAGTTTGGATTTTGTTTTCAGTATTTTTGTCTTAAACTGGTGAGCAAAATCACCTTTTGTTAGCAGCAAACCTGTGAACTGGGTCCCCCAAAGGCATAGTGTTTGAAAATCACAGATGATTGAAAAATAACACATTTGAGGTTTTTTTTTTTTATTTGCCTTTTGAGTTTGGAGGCTGGATGTCACACATCCATTCCTCCACGATTCATCTGCGCAAAGTTTTTTGTTTTAATGTAACAAAACCTGAGAGTCTCCTCAAAAGAAGAGCCCCCAGGAGTCTTGAAATACTGAACATCACAACAGCAAAGCTGACTGAAGCTGGCAACCCTGACTCTAGTGTTTCTCATTGGTCGTAATCAGAAGAAAAAAAAAAAAAAAAGAAAGCCCAATCAGACACTTGATGCCTCGGAAGGAAGACAGGCAAGTACCACAGGTTGGCTTGAAATAATATGTTAATAGAGCAAGTGTTTCTTTATTACTTTTTATTTGATAAGCAGTAAAACCGCAGAGCTCACGTTGGAGTGCAGTTCTATTAATTGCACATTTGCATTTGCAGTATAAACACTCGTCGCTTGCTTCCTCTGCAAACAACCGCGGTGGGTACGGAGCAGCAGGGAGGGGGCACAGCTGTGAGCTTCAGCGTGTCCACACCTTTGTTTTCAATCCTGGAATAATCCCATTATATGGACATTTTAGCCTGGTATTTTAGCCTGCGTCTCGCTCCTTTTTAAGGCTTAGCACTTTTCCACTTGATTGAGCTGGCATCAATCACAGCAATATGCAGCCAAAATGTTCCCGTTAACAGTTACGGAGGAGCCGGGTAGCTCAGGGCTCACAGCTCGGCCCTCGGCGCCGGGGCTGGGAGGCAGGACAGGGATCTCCTCCCTGCGGATGTCGCGGGGGGCTCTGCTGCGCCCAGTAACCTGCAGCAGAGGAACTGCCCTTCACCCGGCCCTGAAGCTCTTGCTGCTGGGGAACGCGGCTACCAGTGTGGTTGGGTTTGCAGCCTTCTCCTGCTGGAGGCGACGGCTTTAAGACATGATGGCCTTGCACGCAAGTTTGGCAGGGTAGCTACCAGCTAGACATGCCGAGGATAAACTGTCTGCAATTACCTGCTTTGCTTCCACCCCCAACTGCCATCTATTAGAAATCAAACCAGCCACGGGGAACCAAACTATTAAGTTGCTTTCTCGTAATCATTAATTATGAAGATACCATCACTCATGTTTCTAATCTATGAACTGTCCTGTGGTAATTGATTTCTTTTTTATTCAGTTCAATGAATCGTAATGGTGGGGCTGCGAAGAAGGTTGGAAGCGATTCCTGCCTGGGCCAGCCCCACAGCTCTGAGCCAGCCAAGCTGTGGAGCACATGTGGGTACGGGGTGATGTTCGTGCCATGGGTGTCTGTCCGCCCTCCCGGGACACACTGTCGTGTTTCTGGGAGAAGCTCTGAACCCATCCTGCCTTCCCTAGACTGGCTCCCTAGCCCTGATAATCAATAATCAATATATACCCTGATAATCAGTCGGTATAGGAAAAAGTTTTCAGGCCAAAAGGCTGCAATTCCCAGTGCTGCTTCTGACCTGCTGAATACCCCAGCATTTTGCTGGGATGGAGCAGCCCTGATGTTCTCCCTCCTGCTGCATGTCTCCCGTGTGGCGCTTCCCTGCGGAGCAGGCAGCGCGGGGAGCAGGGGCTCTTGCCTTGCGGGGTGGAGGCAGCAGGTACCAGCTGCCTCCTCCTGCCTCTTCAGCCCCTCCAAACTCACCCCGCTGGCGTTTGGCCCTCCTTAAACATCTCTGTCCTTTCCTGGCAATCCCACTGCTAAGAAGGGCGGCAAATGGGTCAGAAGAACAGAAGCATCCAAAGTTGCCCTTCCCACCAGGCTCATTTGCTGCCTGCGTTGGCCATGGTTGGGCAACCACGTTGCTAATGAGACTTGCTAAGGGAGCATCTGGAGCAGGCTTGAGCTGCTCTCTCTGGTAGGAGCTTTCTGGACAGATGTATCCCAGCTGGGCCTTCTCAGACATGCACGTGTGTCCGTGCGTGGGATCGGAGCACTGATGGATGCTCCACAGCCATCTGGATGCGGCAAAGAAATGACAAATCCCCCCTCCCCGAAACCACACCTTCCACGACATATTGATGAATGGGATCTTTATTGGCTGCCGGGCTAATTAAATAAAAGTTGCATCAGCTCCTAGCTGACAGGCTCTAATTGCTCCTGAACAGATTTTGAGAGGACCAGATGAATAGGAAAATAAAAGGGAATTATGTGGATTTAATCCAAGAATTTATCTGGTTCAGATGTTTCTGACTAACTGGAAGTTTGTCTCTCCATTCACCGGGGACTGGGGACAAGGAAAGGGGTCCCTGCCTTGTGAGGGATACGCAAGGAGGTGATGTTGGAAAAGCAGCAATTCAGGAGAAAATAGTATTCTGTCTTCAGGTAAGATTTATGAGGTCTAGTCTTTGCCTTCAACCTCATTTCTAGCTTTAGTCCTGGGGTAAAAGGACTAGTATCACCTGCCATGGAGTGCTGGGGTCAGGATTGCCTTGGGTGCCCTTGACACTCGCTGAATCCCTGACCCTCCCTTCTCCTCCCATTTCTTTAAAGTAGAGTTGTGGGTGGTTCAAAAAAAGAAGAAGGGGGTGTCAGGAAGCCAGCAGGCCAAGATGAGTGTCTGCTAGGTTCTGGGGAAGGAGTAGAGCCCACCACTCCACCATCCTGCCAGGAGCCTGGTGAAGGTTGCTCCACGGGACCTCAGGAGACTTGCAGCAACCTGTTGGCGTTACAAGGAGTGTAACACTGCAACTCTGCAATCCTCGGGAGGAGGGTGAAGAGGCTGATGGTGTCCAAAGGCTTCTCACCTGGATTTCAGGTAGGTCCGGGACGGATCTGGGGCTGGATACCCTGTCAATCCTCGCCTGGACAGCGTAGACCTGAACAAACTCACTGAAATGAATGGTAAAGCTCTCGGGGACCCCAGTGGTGTCATGATTTCACAGATAGACTCTGCGGGCTCCATCTGGGCACATCTAGTCTAAGAGGCTTGTCCCATGTTTAATTTATGGTGTGATTAATGGGTTCTTAGCATACCATGCATTTAATTCCATTTTGGCCTGATTTATGGTGTGATGTGAACTGCATGTGAAGTTTTTAATTCAGTAGGAGGTGACTCTCATTCGCTATATGGAGTGTGACGGAAGAGGTGATAAATTCGGTTCCAAAGGTGATGCATCAATTTCCGCGTGAAGTGCCTCAGATCTATCCCATGGCACATTGGTTTCAGCGTGTGCTACTCCTGCTCTGGTGAGCTGGTCACCTCCACTGAACAGCCCATGACAGCAGTGTCCACCACCTCCCCAGGGCAAAACAACCCGACTGTTGGTCTTTCATTGCATGCTGCAGGACCTGAAGAAAAACATGAAAAAGGCTAATCAGGTGCTGTTCAAAATATTGTCTTAAATTTAATGCAATTTAATACAGCCCAGATAAGGACTTCTGACACCCAATCTAATTTCGAGTGTGAGGAAGGTGACCCCTCTCCTGGGAACCTCAATGGGCCCTGTTTCCTCAGGGAGGAACAAGCTGGCAAATTGAGTTCATTTCATGATTCAGTATCTTTACTTTTAATTCAATATCCAGTGGAGCCACATCACTGCATAAGGACATGGAGTTTGGGTCCTCCTTGGGAGAAGGAGATTTTAATGGCAGGTGCTCTCACACCTGTAACCACTGAGAGCTTCTTTTGTAAGAAAAGGCCCAGAAAAGACACCTCTCAGAGGGCTGTCCTGCAGAGCAGGGCAAGTAATTACTTTTCCCTTCCCTCCTCCATTGTGGCAAGAATAAATGCAGTGTATTAGCAGCGCGAGTGGCGGGTGCACTGAGCTCAGTGTGTAACCCTGTCCTCCCCACTGCCCCCACGGGGCCCTGGCAGGGTCCCTTTCTGGAGGAGCAAAGTGACCACAGGGTCACTCTGGAAAGCCGAGTGGATCCCTCGGGAAGGAGCCGCTTCCTTGCCTACAAGCCAGGCAGGTCTCTCATGCGCTGACCCCAGCGGAGCTGCGAGGCTGGCTCAGCTCCCAGACACCACACATTAAACTTAATATTTAATCCTGTGAGAGGCAGCCAATGGGGATGTGCCCGATGTGTCTGTCCTCATGCCTAATGGGCAAGGGTGGCTGAAAAACCTTCCGTCAAAGTGTTTAAATTTTTCTCAAAGCAAACCAAAAACAACAACAAAAAAGGAAATTTCTATTGGAAAGAACTATTCCCCAAGCATAAAATGTATGGCTGGCAAACTTTGCCTTCCTACAGCAGACACAGGGTTACTTCTGTCGGAGGGGGATAAAGAGGAGGACATTTTTCTTCAGCCTCGTTAATCTGATCTATCCCTGCGCGCTGTCTCTTGCAGGTGGATAAAATAAAGCAGAGCTGATACCCGGTCTGTGCTGAAAGGCCGGACAGGGCTCGAGTTTATAGTCCCCCTTTGTTGTGCCCAGAGGCAGGCGCTGGGCTCGCTTACCTGGGCTTTGCCTGCAGGGAGCTGTTTGCAGTGCAGTGCCCGGGGGTGGGGGACGAGGCCTTAGCCCCAGGCTCCCACTTTCCAATGGGATTAAACAAAAGCCAGGAGTACTTTAGACGGAGGAGGAGTGTCCTGGCTGAACGAGGACACGGCCCCTGCACCTGCAGCTGCAGAGCAGCACGCCAGGCCCCAGCTCACCCGCGGCCCCGCGGAGCCTCGAGGCTGCCAGGGCCCTGTGCCGCGGGGGAAAGCGTGGCGCTCGCTTCGTCCTTTGCTTTGCGTAGGGGACGGGGTGGTTAGTTTATCCTGTTGAACGACCATTATAAATCAACCGCCCCCTCCAGAGCACTAACCAGTCAGCGGGAACTGGCAGCCTGTTTTCTTGTCACTCTGGGGCCAGCATCCCTGCTGCTGTCACTTGGCCTAGCTCTTGATACCCGTGGCCCCAAGGTGATTGATGCTGGTAGCTCATGATGGGAGCTACTGCAAGGATTCTATGGCAGCTAGTTAAAAAATCTTATCTGGACTAATTTTTACCGAAGGAGAGTTCATACCTTGGTAACTGTCAGGTTAAAGTTGCATTAAGTTTGGAGGTAGGTTAAAGGCAGATTAAAATTAACCACTCCAGCTGGACATGCTCCAAGAAGTGCCAGTCTGATTAACTAAGTCTCCTGGAGACTCAATTTCTTTTTGTTTACATTGCCAGGATTCTCCATAGACATCATGATCTTCCCCCAGATCCTTTGTCCATCATCAGCTTAACATCAGCAAGGCCGCTGGTGCTGCAGGCTGCGGGCCTGGCTTGTGTTGGCTCCTCAGTTTCCTGTTTTACAATATCTCCATCCATCCGTGCACCCATCCATCCATGCGCACATCCATCCCTCCTCTACCTATCCATCCATGCCCCCATCCATTTAGCCCTCCACTCATCCATCCTTCCATCCCTCTATCCCCTTTTTGGACTGTAAGATCCTGAGGAAAGAATCTGTCTTTCCTCTCTTTTATCCAGTTTCTTGAGTGCCAAGTTGTTCTTGACTTGTGTGTGTGCACAAAGCCCATTCCTGTTCTTAAAAGGATGCTGCAGAGCTAACATTTTCCCCCGCTGCTTAAAGATAACTCCTGATTTCTGTTTCAAATTGCAATTTTAAATTCCTTTGAGCTGCTGTGAATGAAGAGATTCTCTCTTTGCCACTGATCACTCTCTGCACCACTGATCATCACCCTCTGAGCTCTGCCATCCAGCCAGTTCCTAATCCACCTCCCTGTCCACTCATCTATCCCACACTTCCAGAGCTTGCCAAGGAGGATGTTGTGAGGGACGGTGTCAAAAGCCTTGGTGAAGTCGAGATAGACGACATCCACCGCTCTCCCCTCGTCTATCCAGCCAGTCATTCCATCATAGAAGGCTATCAGGTTAGTCAAGCAGGATTTCCCCTTGGCGAATCCATGCTGACTACTCTTGAGCACCTTCTTGTCCTCCTTGGAGACAATGGCCAATATGAGCTGTTCCATCATTTTTCCAGGGACAGAGTGAGGCTCACTGGCCTGTAGTTGCCTGGGTTCTCCTTCTTGCCTTTTTTGAAGACTGCCGTGACATTGGCTTTCTAGAAGATAATTGCCAGGAGATCTGAGGCCTCTGGCTGAAAGCTGTCCTCTGCAAAGAGATCTAAGTGAGCACTCAGCCGGGCATGGGCCTTTCCTGCCTTTTGGCATATTTTCAGCAGATTAAACTAAGCGTATTTTCATGTGTAGGGTTTCCCATTCACATCAGTGAACGTTTTGGTAATCCACAAAGATGAGGTTTCTATGAACTATAGGACTCAGGAGGCTTGATGACAATATTCTAGCCTGTTTCTCCCTTTGACACGGTGCAGCTGTGAGTGGTTCGGTCCCCAGTTGATAGCAGTGTCTTGATTTTAAAACTAAACTATAGTTAAACTATAAAGTTTGGACAGCTCCTTGTTTGTTTTGAATCAGCTTCAGAATCAGCAGGCACCCTGGTTCACACCACCAGCATCTGGCGGGGCACAATTTTAATGTGCAGCTTCAGGTTGCAAACGGAATTGAAAATTTCAAACATATGGTGCTGGATTCATAAGTGGTAATTGCACCAACTTAGGATCAATGGAGCAGAATAATATCTGCCCACTAATAACGGCTTAATAAAATTAATAGCATTGGCCCTGCCATGAATTACTTTAAAATAGGGGTTGTAGAATAGTAATGTAAACAATCATTGATTTTTTCTTGGAGAAGCAGAGCACCTTAAATTATATATGGCTCTTCTTGGGGCGTAGCAGATCCCAGGCGATGCAGCAAGTCTATTGGATTGTGTGAAAGTGGGTGTAGTGGGGAAGCTGAGTTGGGTCCGTGCGACATTCAGAAGGTGATTAGATAAATGAAACAGGCCTGTGTTAGAAGCTGAAAGCCCAAAGCTACGTGACACTTAATGTTGCGGAGATCCAGCGTGACCCAATTAATAACACATTAGCGCAGGCCAGGTCTGCTTGGCAGTTCAGATCCGTTAATTGAAATAGCGTGATTAATGGCATGGCGGGATGCGCAGGCAAAGGCAGGAGCCTGCAGCTGGAGGTGGGGGAGGATGAGAACGACTGGGAGGCAGAGCAATTGCCACCCGCTCCATGGGCTGGCTTTGAGGATGGCTTGGGTTTTCAAAGCTGATGATACCGATGTGGGGGCTGCTTCTCTTTTTCAGATTAACTTCCCCGTTGATGCTAGTTAAGCCATGAGGTCCGTTGCCTCCAGGACAATTCGAGCATCTGCTGGTCAGGGCTTCGCAGAAGAGCAGCGATTTGACTGGAGCTGTGCAATAGCACCTTGGAGCCCTGCCTTAATTACAGCAAATGACCACAAAGAGCTGTGTAACGCTTAAAGCTGTTGCCATTTTCAGAATAATTTGGCTGTAAAACCACCTCGGATGCTGCTCCCAGCCTGTAGCTTTGCCTTACGTCCGAGCCCTGGCTGCAGCTCAATGGAGAGGCTGGGCGACGCTCCCATAAATCTCCCCATCGCTCACCCGGCAGAGGCAGCTCTCCCCTTTCCTGCCCGGCCGATGCCCACGCGTGATGTGGTGCCTTTGCCTTGGCATGTGGTGAGTGAGGGGCACAAGCAGCAGAGCTCGGCTCACATCGCTGCCCGCAGTGGCAGGGGTCAAAGTGGAAGCACAAATGCCCCAAAACCAGGAATTCTGGAAGATGGTGTGGCCAGTGTGGGCGCTTCAGGGGCCTTTGCTCCCTGCAGAGGTTGTGCCAGTCCCTAGCATGGTGCTCAACCGAGGCAAATTTGGAGGGACAAGTCAAAGCCTAACTGTTAAAGCGGGATATAAAAAATGAACACAAGGAAGGAGCCACAGCTGCTCCTTCCACACCTTGTTCATTCCCTGCTGGATCATTAAATGTCTCCACTCAACATACATGGAGAAATAAATAAGGCAGAGGCAGCTTTGAGCAGCAGAGGTTGTTGGCATCAGGAAAGGGAAACAGTGAAGACTGTTGGAAAAGGGAATTAAGAGGGGAATTAGCAATGGATACATTGCGGTGACCCTGCCCAGGGGACCGTTGGTGGGTCCCTCAGCCATGCGGGTCCTGACACAGGCTGGAGTCCCCTCTCCTCAGCACGTTTATCACAGCGTTACCTTCAGCTGTTACCACACGGGCTCTGAGGAGCCACCAGGGGCCAAGCAAAAGCAAACCCCGCCAGGGAAGCTGCATGGAGCCGATGGCACCTGGGCCTGCGCTGCGATGCTCAGTGAGAGACGGAAACCTAGGCTGTGCGGGTCCTGGGATTAGGTCCAAACACCCAGAGGATAAGCCAAGAGGAAATAAAGTAAATGCTCCAATAGAAAAAAAAAAAAAAAGAAGAAGAAGAAGAAACCAACCCGTAAACCCACAAAACAACCTCCCCTCAGTATGGTGTGCAAGCTGCAGATTGTTCCTGATGCCGCGGGAGATGTGGAGCTCAGCAGCTCTGGGCTATGTATTGCCTCTGTCCCCCTCCTCCTTCCTCACCTGGGATGCAAAGGAGCCCGCGGCCAAACCAGGCTCCTCTGGGAGCCTCGCGCTGAGGCGCGCAGAGAGACACCCAGCAAGGCCCCGCCACGGCCAGGCGACGAACCTGATCAGATGCCGTCACGTGAAGGCAGACGTGCGCTCCTTAGGCCGTGAGCACGCGCTCAGAGCGTGAGCTTTAGTGCTTTGGTTTGTCATTTAATTATGGAGTATGTATGTGGATGGGCTCTGATCTTTAATTCTAGGAGGCTAGAATCACTTCCTACTCCTTGTCTAATTGCCTACATGAAAAGTTCCTTGACCTGTCCGCAGTGTGTCAAGAGCTCCTTCCCTTATCTTTACCTTTTACCTTTACTTTTTATCTTTACTTAGGTAAAACTTGTTCCTTGGCTGCTAGACTCCTCCCTGTGCTTCCTTGCGGGGACAGGGTGGGATTTACAGCCTTTCCTACGCCACACACACACTATTACCAGAGAAAAACTGCCTTCTTTTCCACTGCTTATTTCGAACTGGGCTTCACTGGGGCTACTCACTCACCGTAATTCCCATTTCATTACATTTAAGTCTAGCATCAGCATTTTCCCTAGGCAGATGGCCAAAGCTGGGAGCAGGTCAAGAGAGACGAGGCACATGGATGCCTTTGGGAGCTGTGTTGCGCTTGCTTACCTTGCCATGGTTGCAGCATCATCGAGCTGTCCCTTACCACATTGCTGCTGCCCCGAGTGGCCTCCGCGCTGTGGTGATTGGGGGTCCCAGCTGTTACCGTGTGAGAGCTTTTCCCGTGCGGAGGGATCTTGGGGATGCGGGGCCATGCTGGGTCAAAGGAGGTGTTTCCTCAGGAAGCAGGTGGCAAATGGCAACCCTCACGCTCTCCAAGAGTGGTTTTGAGTGATTGACCTGTCCCTGGGAAGCTGCAAGCAAAATTCCCATTTGGTTCATGCCGAGTAAAGGCTGCATAGTTGTTTCTCATCGAGAAGAGCCTGCGGAGGATCAGGTTAAAATTGTGAATATGTTCTTTTGCCATACACTAAGGGATAACTTTTCTCGCTCCTGAATATCATGTTTTAACAACAGGCTGCTCTTTTGTTTATTCTTTTCTTTCTTTTTTTTTTCCCCCCTTAAATGTTGTATAATTTCAAACCGCTGCGTTTAAGCAGATGTACATTTGGCACCCGGGTAGGCAACACAACCTAAAGTAACAGCCATCTCATTCCTCTCCATCTGGATTTGCTGTATAAATGATAACGGCAAAACACCTTTAGAGAGGGGACAGGGAGCCCAGCAGCAGCAATGTGCTGTAAAGTGCAAGGGGCTATGTCAGGAATTGCACATCATGTCTGTCTTAATCCCTTGCTCAGATTCAAGACCATTAGAAATAGAACCTCTTCAAGTTTTGACTATTTACACAGCTGTAGCATAAATATTTAGATTTGCAAGAGAAATGCTTGTTCAGCCAAAAAACCTCCCAAGATCTCTGGAGTCAGCAGCAGGAGGTTCATGGAGGCCCAACATTTCCTTGCAAAAACTAAAATCGATAATAATTAAAGTGGGGAGTAATGTTTTTGCAGCCAAACCCGGCAGTTATGTAAACCCAGCAGTTATCCAAATTCATGTTCTTCAGTGGGGCGCGTGCGAAGCTCCCCACAAGGGTTTGTAAACACCATTACAAGCTGTACAACAAACACCACATACTGCCTCCTTATTTCTGTGTTTGCATTTTCACGCTGGCACAAGTTTAGCGGTAGCTTCCAGGGCCAGGAGCGCTTGCTGTGCTCCCTGGTGGGCCGTGCTCGCCCCAGCGCGGGGTCCTGCTGCTCGCCGGGGACGTCACAGCGATGTGTAGAGCCTGCCGCCTCCCAGGGAGGGAGAGAATCCATCCACCCATCTCCTTCCTGCCTCTGCAGTTGGAAGGGGAGATGTTGAGAAAGGGCGTTTTCTGATCGGGTGGTTCACGCCGGCATCTGCCTCCTGGCAGAGCAGCAGCTTGCAAAAATGCCTCCTTTGCTGGCATGAAGCTCAGCAATAGCTCAGCAATATTGAATATGCTCAAAAATAGATAAAATAAAATAAAGTAAAATAAAATAAAATAAAATAAAATAAAATAAAATAAAATAAAATAAAATAAAATAAAATAAAATAAAATAAAAATGTGACTGTTGTAATAGTTCAGGATGAAATTTAAAGATTGCTTGCTCCAGGCTCAGTCTTACTTCCCTCGGAGCTTGCATCAGTCGGAGCAGCAGGACACTCCATCCCCGTAAATAGCCAGGACACTTGGGACGAAGGGAAGCTGGTGCAAAATGAATCGCCGTGTAATTGGTGACAGGGATGAGTTTACAGTCTGGGATGTAGCAAAGCTTACATACCTAATGGCTCTCATGAAGGCCGCCCCACACATCCATGGGGACATGAGGCTGTGAGTGGAGCGGAGCTCTCTTCCGCTTCCCATGGCCTATGGATGGGCCTTAGCCCAGTGCTCTGAGTGCTGGATTTTCAGTGCGGAGGTCAGGGGCTTGTGCGATATGCAGCGATGTCACCGCAGGCTCGTAGCAGGGCTGGAAGAGGAGTCCTGTTCTGGAGGTCCCTTCCTCCCTCTCTGAATATCATTTGCTCTGGAGGGGGAATATGATGTGTCTTCATGGCTGGAGCAGGATGGAGATGCCGGGACTTTGCTCATCCTCGCCACCATGCGGCACCAATGTCCCCGGGGAAACACTCCATCCTTCATGTAATCCCCTGGAGAGAGTCCGTGCTTGTGCTGGCGCCTTCCAGGAGAATGATTGCAGCCTCTTTTCTAGAGAAAAACCTTTAAGCAGGTTTTCCATCTGGTAAACCATCGCTGCAGGAAAACCATAAGGTAGAGCACTTATTAAAAAGAGGATTTTTACTAATGCACCTACTGCGTCTTCATTATGTCAGTGCACCTCCATAAAGAGATTTGTAGAAGAATCCATCCATTCATTCCCCTACATAATTCCTCAATAGCCCATTTGCTTCAAAGATTTTTATCGACTTTTACTACTACATGAATCCTTGGATATTTATTTTTTAGGCCCCAGGGGACTCATTGAAACAGAAATTCATTTTATGAAGTTTTATGACAAAGGTTTTGCTCTGGATAAAAGCCTCCCATTATTCTCAAACTTCTGTTCTCCTCAAAGGATACTTTGTCAGGTTTGCCCCTAGAGCTGGCATTGGGCATGAGACACCTGTGACATTCTAGCTCTCAGAAATAAATACGAATATGCTTACAAACTCATCCCTTGGAAAAGACAGAGGGATGGCCAGATCGGGGGAGGATTCGGTCCCTTCTCAGATTCCTGGAGCTTTGCCCCATGGCCGCTTTCACCGGGCAGGTTCCCTGAGGGGGAAGTGCTGGGTGTTTTGGGCATCCTTTGACCCTGAGCTGAGCGTGCGGCCTCTGCTCCAGCTCAGCAGAGGAGGATGCAGGAGGGCACAGGGGAGGCAGGCACAGAGGTCTCCTGGTCTAGTCTACCTTAGTCTAATTTAACTGCTTGGTTTAGTCTATCTCAACAAGTTGCGCCCTTTCTTCACCCTACCTCTGAGCAGCAAGGATGTATCTCCTCAGGCATCCAAGCAGGGAGAAATGCCTGTTTTGCTGCCCTGGCTTTCCAGGCTGCTCCCTCCTGGTCTTCGAGGCCCAAACGGCTTCTCCAGGCAGTGCCTGGAGAGTTACAGGGTGGTACCTGCCCTTTTCCAGGGTCTCCTGCAATATTTGAACAGTAAGAGCACAGGAAACTTACAGCACTTGGGAAACTCTTTGCATATAAGCAAGGCCTTCTTTATGAAAGGAGCAAGTCTCTTCTCAATTTCTTTTTCTGCAGACCAGAAATTTCCAAAAGCACTTGAGATGCCATGGGAAATAGGACAGACTGAATGTGGGGCATGATATGCACATCCATTGTCCAAACAGACCTTCAAAGCAGCCCAACAATCCAAATACATCTGGTTTGTGCAGCTTCACGATGATGGTGACTCCTGTGAGCTGAAGGAGTTGGCTTATCTTGTTGCACAATAAAAATATAAGCCATTTGGGTACAATCCTGGCCCTTCTGAGATTGGCTGAATTGAGGTTTCACTGCCTAGAGCTCCAAAAGGTTTTGAAAGAAGAGGATCCACAGAGAGGAGGACTGTCCACAGGGCAACAGGGAGGAGGGATGGAAAAACAAGGACTAGAGGAGACATGGCCAGGTCTACCCATGTCCATCATGCAGGTGCAAGAGGGAAAGCCAGACCACCACCACACTGAAAAATTTGATGTAGCTAAAGGAAGTACTTAAGTGGACTCATTTGCCATGAGATGTCATTGGAATTAGGAGCCAAGGAGTCCATAAAAGGATAGATATTACATGGGCAGTGAGTGTAGCCATCGTGACCTGTTATGAGGGATATAAATGTTGCGGCCACGGAGCGAGCCAGCTACTGGCTGGTGGAGAGGAGAAGAAAAAACTGCTGTGGTTTTCCATCCATGGATACCTATTGGCAAAAGCACAGCCCATTTTGTTGCTCATTAGCCCACAAAGTACAACAGTAGCGAACCAAAGATCACTGTTAAAAATTATCTAAACCAAACGGAATTGTGTTTTGGTCCCGCAGAGCAATACGTCCTTCATGCCGTGCCACCAAAAGTGGTACGTCACCGCTGGCAGCCCCTCTCGCTATCGCCACTGTCACTGGAGGGGCTTCCCCAAACCTCCATAGCCCCCATCGTCTTGCCCTGCAGCCAACAGTAAAATCCAACAGTCGGCTACAAGCATCCTGAATTATCGTGGGCCTTCCTCTACCCCTGCTTCTCGCCCTCTCCTTCCCTCAGAACTTGGGTCTCTTTTTAACCCAAACAGAAAGTTTCTCTCACCACAGATTGCATTATCCAATATCAGCTGCCTGGAAGGATAAAAATAAAAGTTGAAACTCACTTCTTTTAATACAAATAAATAAGTGCCAGAGAATGTAATCTAATCATGCAGTGATTGAATTAAATGGAAGAAGCCGCGTTATGCCCACAAAGCGTCTGCCCTGGTGATGGATTGCAGGCGTGCGCCTTGTCTGGCTAAGTGATCCGCAGTAGCCGCAAGCCAGGAAACTCGGAGGGCCGTGGGGAGAACGGCAGAATTTATCAGGAGCTCCGGTGGGAGATGTCGGCCCCACGGAGATCAATGGGCCTTTTGCTATTGAGTTCCCGGGTGCTGGCGCTTCGCGCTGCGAGTGCCGCTCTGACCTTCCCGTAAAGCGAAGGCTGCTGTGATGCCCACTGCGAGTTTTCTATATACAGAAAAAGAAATTTAAGATCCATGAGGAGCTTATGCAGGAGGGAAGAAAACACGGATTTACGGCTGAGAAAGGTTTCCAGGCAGGTCCCAGAGCTGCACGTGCTGATGGATGTAGCACAGCCGAAACCCTCCACAGTCCAAGAGCACCTCTAATTATGATGAATTTCCCCATTGCTGGAGTTAATGCAGTAGATATTGAAATCATTTGTGTTTGTTTGTAGCAAATAATTAGTTTAAAACGTTATCATTCATTTGGGTTATTTGACTTCTCTATTAATTGCATAAATAATTGTTTAAAAGACTGAATTTGGGCCAGTGCAAGTCATCAACATCATTCCTGAATTTCCTGACCAACACGAAGCCACTTCGGGCACTGCTGGCCCCGGGGCAGCCGCTGGGGCCCCGACAGACCCTGTTCCCACCACCATCCCGCAGTGCCCGGGTGCTTTACGTGCCGGGGAGGCTGGCGGTGGTTTTCGTCACCCTGGGAGGCCAAGTGCTGTCCCAGACCCCCAGGAAAACTCTCCTGAGAGACCCCCAGTGAGGCGACTCATCCATCCGAGCTGGGCTCTGCACCCACTTCCCAGGGAGACTTCTCCTTTCCCTCCCAATGCTGGGAAACCCTCTGCAATTCCTAAGCAAAGTGGCACCGATGTCCTTGGTGCTTCCTCATGCTGTGACGTTTTTGACTGAGGAAGAAGCTGTGTCCTTAGTTGCTGCCCTCCATAGCATGGGCAAAGGGACCAGGGCAAAGGCAGCAGAGCAACAAACTCCTCCACCGTGAGCCCTTTGGTCTCGCTGGATAAATGGAGATTTAGCGGGGAGATTTGTCACGTGTGAGATGTAAAATGGCAACAGGGCCATTTTACTTCCCAGCGAGGTGAGACAGGAGAGCTGTGCTCTTGGATTTGGCAGCATTAATCTTTATTTCAAAGGGGAAATAAATGAACCAGCCTAAAAGCAGAAAGGAGGGAAAAATCTTCAGGACAGAGCGTTTTTTTTTTTTTGGGGCGGGGGGGGGCTGCTCGTGCTCCTGCTGTTTCAATACAGTTAATAATACAGGGAAAATGTGCTGACCCCATGAGCACCATGCACGAAACCCCCATGGAGGCAACGCTGGTGGGAGCCACCTCTCCCTGAGGAACTGCTCCAATGGAGCGGGCTGCCAAAAACAAAAAGGGAAGTGGTCAATTAGCTGATTCCCTCAAAAGAATTTATCCAATACTTCCAAAGGGGTCACTTAAAAGCTCCCCACGGAGGATTTGTTTTTTCCCCCTAGAATGGCCGTTTCTGCAAGCAGAGCCAGGGCCCAGGGTCACTGAGTCCTTTTTATGGATGAGGAGCTGAGGCCGGTGGCCGGGTCCACGCCGGCGCTTCGGCTTGGCAGCAAATGCTGGTGATGGCACCAAACAACCTGTCTTGTGCATGGGAAGAGCAACCGACTGCACTGGAAAACCCTGCAGTGTGTGGCATTCCGGCTGGGAACATTTGGGCTTTTGGAGAGGTCTTGCTGCTGTGGAACCCCCTGGGGCTTGTGACAGGCTATGTGGGTCTTGAGACGGGCTATGTGGGTCATGAGATGGGCTTTGCAGGCTCTGGAATGGGCTCTGCAAGGTTTGCAACGGGCTTCGCAGGGCTTGTGATGGGCTTTGCGGGGCTTGCAAAGGGCTTTGCGGGGTTTGCAGCGGCCTCCTGCTCCTCTGCTGGTCCCTTTGCTTTACAGTCCTGTCCTCTTGTTTTTCCTCTGTTGCTGCGCTGCATGTGTGATAAGGTGGACTTAAAAGAATTCCAGAGCACAGGCTGGTTTCTATACGTTTTCCTCCTAATGCGATGCTAATGTAATTCAGAACGAGTTCCTCATTAATGTTATTAATGATTAGGAGAGCTGGCATGTTCAGTCCAAGCATGCATGACTTTAACTTTCTGACACAGCACCTGGACGGGCAATTTCGTGCTCAAGGAACCAGGATGTGTATCTGACTCTTCCCCCTCCTGGTCTGACACACTCTATAACCTTGGGAAAGTTGGAGATTTCTTTTTATTCCCCCCTCTTTGCCTCAGTCCCTTCTGAAAAATAGGGATGAGCGTTTCCTTTCCCAACCTGTGGCCAGTCGCAGGACCGGAGCAGCGGAGCCGCTGGCGCAAACACCACCTCCCGCTTCACCCTCGTGGCGGTGACGGGATTTCCCGGGCTGCAGCCTCAGCCACGTCCCTGCGGGCTGGTCCGGGCCTTGGTGGCCGTCTGGAGATCACCCCATCTCCACATACAGGAAGATGCAACCGGGGATCCCTGTGTGAGGGTGAAATGTCTCAAACTATGGACTTTTCTGCCCCCAAACCCACCCATCCAGTGACTGCAGAGGAAATCGCATTTTTTCCCCAGCCCGCTGTGAAACCACTTGTTAAATTTGCTGTTCCTTCCTTAATTACATTAAAGCAATGACCCTTCTATCATTGCTTTACAACGCCATGGCTTAAATCCACTATTAAGGCAGGAGCAGAGTAGCTCAGACGTTTTAATTAACACGAGTGATCTCACCTCTGCTCATTGCATCTTTTTACATGTTATTATATCAGGTAATTGTTAAATGACTCAATGGCTTAGCCAGGCCTCTGCTTTCATTAAAATGTCCTGCTTTTCTGACCCAGCACATTTTGAAGCTTAGTCCTTTTGGATGATTCAAGCCAAATCACCTGCAAGGAACCGGGTGAATCATTTCAGACACTGGTGGACCCAGGTATGAAGTGCAGTTTGGTCAAGGTTTCTGCTATCTGAGGAGCAAAAAGGTGCTCCCAGAGCGGCCTGCAAAATCAGCTCCCTAATGACCCAAACTATTGAGAAAGAAAGAAAAATAAAAGAACTGCAGAGTTCTAATTCGCCTGAAAATTTTCCACGCTCACACAAAAAAGCACTCATTAATTTTTCACCTCCCCTTTCTTGTTTCCTTGCTTACTAGAAAAAAGGCTTGGAAAGAAATCGGTGGCTCTTTCC